>JAOUQZ010000017.1:19488518-19510285 GCA_028564935.1 Neosilurus hyrtlii
ATATATATATATATATATATACACACACACACACACACACACACACATATATATATATATATATATATATATATATACACACACACACATATACATATACACACAACCATGGAAAAAAATCAAGAGACCACTTTTAATGGATATTCCCAATGACCTGGCGAGCTGTTCAGGGTGTACCCCGCCTTTGCCCAGTGTCGGCCCAGTGAGCTTGGCTCCAGCCTCCCCGTCACCCTGATAGAATATAGAAGCTATATTTTTATATATATGGCATTCAGAACAAATACATTAATAAATCAACCAATACTACTGCCATCAACATCATCGTCATCATCATCCTCATCAAGAAAGTCCAAAGATGTGGCAGAAAAAGCCACAGAAGAGGACGACTAACAACTACTACTTTACTACTATGTATGTATATATATATATATATAACCAGCAGAGTATAATTTCTGCAGTACTTGATGATTTTGGAGGTGAAGGTGCAGATGATCTTTTGTCATTTTTGTGCTCCTTTAAGTCGACATTTTTCTTTTTTTTTTTTTTTTTGGAAGGCTGCTTTCCAAAAGAGGGCCAACAATTTGTTTTTATAAGCTGCCTGGAATGTGTCCAACACTGCAGACATCTGCCAGATTAGCATATGAGATCCCAGCCCTCATCCCCCACACCATTTTGTTCAAATTTGTTGGTGGTCTGACAAACTCAAGTGACCAAATGACACAGCTGTAGGAAAAAAAATGGAGGAATCTGAGAAAGAAGAGTGGGATTTAGTAAAATCTCACTAAATATGATTGCTATCCCACCCAAAAAAACATCATAGCTTTGAATATGTGTCAGTTTATAACGCTCATCTTTTATTTCCATTAGTTCTGTCACTCTTGAGTATTTATGCTGGGCGTATGTTGAAGATCATAGTATCTCCACCAGCGCTTGCAGTCTTTATATCCTATTCAATTAATGTCTCTTTTTTTCCCGGGGTGGTCCCTGGGCCTCCCTCCTGTTTGCACAGTTTTAATTGCACGGAGCCAATTAGCTTATGAAGAATGTATTGTTTTGTTGGGGGTTTTTTTATTTATTTATTTATTTATTTATTTTTGCCGACACTGATAAGGATCACGCTGAGACACTCACTCCTGGTCAGATATCGTCTATTAAAATGGAGCGGTGTAACCCAACACCCATGAAGGAATGCACTCAATCACTTCTATTGTTTCTGGTTACATACAGTTCCCTTTTGTGTGATAAGTATTCCCTGCCTTGAGAGATAACAGCGTTGCTTTAAAAGCTCCAAAGAGACAGCAGAGTGTCAACAACTCAGTGCACAGGATTCCACAGTAGATTAATACGGTGGGGTTTAAGAGCCATGCAGGATGGTCGTACTGAGGACAGATTGGTTCTATATATAGTATGTATTGAATTTGAGGTTCAATTTATTGCGTGCACCATGGTTTGAACATGGAGACGGTCAGCTTTTGCCTCCAATGTTATATTTCAGCCACATTGATTAAAAAAATTGCTGTACAAAGAATTGCTGCACTAAAGACACTGAGGACATTCACATCCAGCTCAGAGCTCATGATAGCTTTAAATCTGATAGTCCAGGGTTCTGGTCCGGTTTCTGTGGTGGCACTGTGATGTAGTGGGTAGCATGTCCGCCTCACAACAAGATGGTCCTAGGTTCGAGTCCTCGGCTTGGCGAGGTCATTACTGTGTGGTGGCATGTTCTCCCTGTGCTTGTGTGGGTTTCCTCTCCTTCAACAGTCCAAAGACATACACATTAGACTAATTGGTTGTTTAAATCTGCCCCAGGTGTGAATGGCTGTGTGTGTGTGAGTGTTGGCCCTGCGACAGTCTGGTGAACTGTTCAGGGTGTATTATGCCCTCATCTCGAGTCGGCTGAGATAGGCACCAGGCCTCCACGTGACCCTAGTAGGAATAAGCGGTCTGGGCAATGAGTAAGTGAGTGAGTGTGTTCACATCCATTAACAGGTAAATCCAACATAATCCGTGTGCACCCCTGACTTCCTCCCACAATTTAAACCCCAGCTAAGGACTTCGTCCGACACTTTGCAACACACTTCCTTGAAGGGTAAAAAACTAATTAGCGGCTCTGAGCTGGAAGGCTCGCTACCTCCCACCTGGCCAGACAGTGTTTATTCCCGGAGTGAGGGTACCCCCTCAGGTTCAGTCTAATAGCAGAAGAAAAAAAAGACAGAAAGAAAAGAAAACGCAGACCCTCCCATATTTAGACTACCCAAATGAGTGCTATAAAGGGACTCAAACATGCAGTCAAATGGCCCACGTTTGAAGAGGCAACATCAATTTAATGCCTGAGTTGCTGTGCCTCAGGATGTGAAGCCTCTCGGCTTTGTGGGCCGATGTTTAGGAAGAAAACAGCAGGAGGAAGCTGAAAGAGGAGCTGTCATCCTTTTAACATGTGTGCTTGTTGAAGGGAAAAAAATGGGATAGTAATTGTGCTAGATGTTGTTGTGGTCTAGAACAAAGAATTTGTGGGGTCTTTTTCCCTCTTGAATTAAATTCCAAATAAAATTTTTGTGTTTCCCAACTCGGGGGGGGGGGGGGTGGTACTTCATGACTTTGCGGTGCACTCTTTTTACTTTACGAGGAATAATTCCTCCCATATGTAGGATCTCGTGCACATTTAACAAGGTGTTAATTGCACGCTATGTGAAGGGAAGTGCTTCTTACTTCCGTCGTGTTCCCTTTGTAGTGACACATTTCGTGTTTTAGTTCACACAGGATCGGGTTGTATTTATAAATTATTTGGATTACTGCTGAACTGACTGTCGGAAGAATGGTGGGATTTCCACTCCTGCCGGGAGAAGGGTGAGAGGAAGAGAACTGATTTTACTGCTGTAGACTTGTTTCATAGAGTATAGTGCTATGGTTCTGAATTTGGGGTCCAGGGACTTGTAGGAGTCCACACACACTTATATGTATAAAGGGATCTCACCATGCTTGTCTGGGTTTCCTCCAGGTAGTCCAGTTTCTTACCACACTCCAAAGACATATACTTTATAATAATTACCACTTCCAAATTGCCCCGAGCTGTGAGCATGTGTGTTGGCCCTGTGATGGCCTGAGCAAGCTGTTCTGGGTGCATCTCGCCTTTGCCCAGAGTCAGCTGAGATATGCTACAGTCTCCCCATGACACTAATACGGTTAAGTGGTTCGGCAAATCAATGAATGCGTTAAGGCTGTGGCTTAGTGATCAGCTGTTCAGCAGTTGGAGCCCCAGTACCACCAAATTGCTGCTGTTGGGCCCCTAGAGCAAGGCCCTCAACCCTCAACCGCTCAGTATAAATGAGATGAAATATTGAGTCGCTCTGAATAAGAATATATATATATATATATATAGTAGTGTACAGTGAAGATTATTCACCACCACTTTTATCTAAAAGGGCTCCTAATAAAAAGGAATAAAAAATTACTTCTCTGTCATTTTTTGGTGAAAATGTATTGAACAATGCTATTGTAGGCAATAAAAAACGAAAAAAATTTTAAATCATTCCGACAAGTATATTGTGATAAAAGTACACAATAACAAAAATACTGAAAACCAATTTACCCCCAAAAATTGAAAGTAGTCGCAAATTCAATTTTTTTTTTACTTTTGCATAGCATTAATGAGATTCAAACCATATGGAATGGTTTAGCGAGATTAGAAGAAATTTTTTTCCAATCCTGCTGCTCGTACATATAATTCAGTACAATAAGAGGGTTATTTTAAGTCATAGTTGATTCAAATCGGTTAAAAGGTTGGTGTGATATGGGCTTTTATATGTGAATATCCACGTGGGCGACAAGACTTTTGTCAGTGACTGTATTCGTGTGTGTGTGTGTGTTACCCAAAATATTATTGTTCAGTTTTAAAAAATTAACCATAATTTTTAAATTGTAAATTTATTGACGTTTAGTGGGGGTGTATTTTTTATTATTTTATTAATTTATCTTGTATTAAATTATTATACTGTAATTAATTTTAATAATTTAAGTTTTACTGCTACATATTTGGCAACCCGTGCCACTGCATGCTAAAATGATTCTGCCTGGAAAATTTTCAATATCTGAATCAACCATGTGTCAAGCAGGTCAACTTTCCATCATTCACACCAGCTGTCCATAATGCAGTGTGTAGTAAAGGCAATAAGTGTGTGTGTGTGTGTGTCTTAGTCAGAGGAAGGTGGGGGTCTAATCCTGGGCAACTGCAGCCCTCTAGCAGCAGTGGTATGCTTTAACTGGGGGGAGGACGAGAATCTTCTCCATTGTCTTTGAATTGTTTTAATTATCCCCCGAGTGGGAGTGGGAGCTGAATGATGAGGCTCCTCAATAGGGCCGTCAGATTCATAGGCGCGTAACATGACTCAGTGCATAGGTAGGGACCTATGAGTGAACGCAAAGAATCCAGGTCATGACCTCAGAGCAAACATTTTTGAAGTATTTAAGATAAGTTTGGAAGAGAAAAATATCTTTTAAAGTGACATGGCCTCGGTTTCTTTACATTTCTATACTTCGCTAAAATAATTTCTACAATATCCAGGTAGGGGTTAAAGAAATCAGTGCAGGTGACCTTTAAAAAAAACTGGATCTTGAATTATTTTATTTATATATTCATAACATAATTACTCGTATGATAAATATTTGAGTGTTTTGTAGTTTCAGTATCTAATACTCTCTCACTCTCTCATTTGCATAATCTCTTAATCCTATCAGGGTTGCAGGAAGGCTAGTGCCTATTACAGCCAACAGTGGGCAAAGACGGGTACGCCCTGAGCACGCACATACAACCATTTAGACTAAAACTTACATCTAGGGACAATTTGGAACAGCTAATTAGCCTAATGGGCAAGTTTTTGGACTGTCAGAGGAAACCGGAGTACCCTGAAGAAACCCACACAAGGACAGGGAGAACATGCAAACTACACACAGAAATGCCCTTCCCGAGCACAGAACTCAAACCCAGGAGCTTCTTGGTGTGAAGCAGACATTCTAACTACTACGCCACTGTATTGCGCTCTTACATAAACATAATGATAATTATTAATTAAATTTTTTCTTTGTCTATTTATACTTTTAAAATATATATGCTATGCTTGTTTTCCTGTTTTATACTAAGGTGTCATATTTTATGCAAATTTAGCAGTTGTTCTAGTTTGATCTGCTTGCAGACTACTCAAGCGTACACTCATGCAACAGATGGCAGTTGTTGTTGTATTAACGTTTGTGGTTCATTGGGGTTTATTCCAGCACAGAAAGGAAGGTCCTTCCTTGAACCAATGCACGTGTCAGTGAGGGAGGTGAAAAGAGGGCAAGCTGCCACAAGGGTCAAATACAAACCGTCAGGGCTAGTACTTCAGTACTACAGTAATAGCTGGTACTTCAGTCTTTTTCACTGTCGCCTCAGAGCAAAAAGGTTATGGGTTCTAATCATATGTCAACAAAAACCCTTTTGGGTGGAGTTCCCGTGTTCTTCGCGCCCTTGTATGGGTTTCTTCAGGGTACTCTGGTTTCTTTCTGCAGTCTAAAGATATGCACAATAATTCAACTGGTGACCCTATATTGCCTGTAGGTGTGAATGTGAGTGTGAATGGTTGTTTCTGTCTGTGTTAGCCTTGTTAACCTGTTTAGGGTGTAACCTCACCTCTGGGGCCGATCCCACTCCCCACCCCAGCCCCACGTGGATACAGATAATGTATGGATGGTTCTGAATAAGCGTCATAAAGGATCGATCTATGGTAGCCTTACAGAGGTTCTTTCTCTCATTTGCTAAACTGTTTAATCCTACTAGGGTCGTGGGGAAGCTGGAGACTACCTCAGCTTGCTAGACCATTGCAGGGCAACATACACACAACTATTCACACTTACACCTAAGGGCAATCGAGAATATCCAATTAGAATAGTGTACATGGAGGAAACCGTAGTACGCTGAGAAAAACCATGCAAACACAGTGAGAACATGTGAACTCCACACAGAAACGCCCTGGACTTGAACTCAGGACCTTCCTGCAATGAGGCAGACGTGCTAACCAGTACTTGTCCAAGCCAGCTCTGGGCGAAGGTGGTGCACACCGCAAAAAGCTCGCCAGTCCATTGTAGGGCCAACACACTACCATTCACACTTCCCCTAAGGGGCAATTTATAACAGCCAGTTTGCCGTGCTCACTGTGCATGTCTTTGGACTGTCGGGGGAAACTGGAGTATCCAGAGGGAACCACTGCAAGCACAGGGAGAGCATACAAACTCCACACAGAAAGGCCAGCGCCAAGCCCAGGACTCGAACCCAGGACTTTCTTGCTGTTTGTTAATATTTCTATAAATTTGTTATAACATCAGATTAAGCACTGTGTGAGATCCCTGTGACCACTCCAAAATGCAATCCAGAACCAAAGGACATGTCTGCATATTTTCTCCATAACACTGACCTCTTGGAACAAGAACACATCATTAAAATTTGAAGTTTGACCCCTACCCAGCTCCACCCCAACCTACCCCCCCCCTTCCCATATTACCTCCCAAGTCAAACACACCCTTCCCCCCTGTCACCCCCCTGCCCTTCTTCTTCTTCTACTTCATAGGAGGAGGGGTGGTGCAGAGAGATCACAAACCATCTGAAACTCTTTTAACTGAGTGCCTATAGAGAGCTGAGAGCAATTATTCCTCCATGATGCATTCCTTCCCAAAGAGGATTCCATCACTACCCAAGTTGAGGAATGCATGCTGGGTCACGAGCATTCGCCTCCAAAGACTCCAAAGTATGGCTGCTTTCTGATAATGCCCGTTCTGCAGATAGTGAACTTAAGATGATATCTCATGCACTGATACCGGAGCGTTTCTGGCCATTTGCATCAATTTGCTGGAGGATTTCGATCAAACTTCAGAAGCAATGCTCTTTCATGTGCTGAAGTACTTTTATGGACTTGTTGTCACTGTTGTGGTTCGGCATTTACCAAACTATGTGTGGATTTCTATACATGTAGACCTCTTGATAAAAATGCTGTTGCTCTTACTTACAGGAAACAGAAACCTACAATTAGGAAAGATTAATAACCACTTGTTCTAATGATGCCTCCACCCTGACTAGTCCCCTGAGGCAAAGTTCTGTGAGAAAAGTGTTTGTTTGTTTTCTTTTTTTTTCTCACTTCATGCTGATTATGAGAAACTAGAGACACATGGAATGGACACATGGAATTCCTTTTATTTTAATTTAATTATCCAAGTGTGCTGCACTACTTGTTTACTTGTTATATATATATATATATATGTGTGTGTGTGTGTGTGTGTGTGTGTGTGTGTGTGTGTGTGTGTGTGTGTGTACAGAGGGAGAAAAATTGCTTATACAAATCATATATTATATTATATTATATTTATTAAAGAATGGGTCACTCAGGAGCTCACTGAATTACAGCGTGGTACAGTAAGAGGATGCCATATATATATATATATAGGTGTATAGATACATCTGTGGATGTACTGGGACACATCATCAGTGATGTATCATTGGGTGTTTTGGTTCTTGAAGCATCAGACAACCCTCTCTCAGGCGGCCCAGCTGGGGCTGATCAGAACCCGACTTGTGTCCCTGCAACATTGGCCCACTTCTCAGACCTTTTAATCCAGATCCACCTGGAGGCTCTTTCTGCAGCCTCTGTGGTGGACTTGATGGCTTTCCTCTTAGCGGCTTCTGTGGTGCCAAACGGTGTAAATCTTGCAAAGGGAGAGGGCAGCAAAGCCTCAACATCCCACCTCTATAGGCTCACAGTGGGCTTTCCAGCCTCTCCTCCAGCATTCCTTGGTGAGCTTGTGGTACGTGAGTCGTTTGCGCTCATAGGCCTCCTCTGTGCGGTCCTCCCAGGGGACTGTTAACTCCACTAAGAGGACTTGTTATATTTTTATATATATATATATATATATATATAAGATCTTGAGTCGATTTTCCGTAAAACAGTGCTCGATACATCGCCTATCGTCACCAGAAATCCCCTGATGAGTGGCAACCACGAAACAGGCTTGTCGGGATGAAATTGTAGTACTGTTATTTTTTCCCACATACAATATATATATATATATGGACCATTATGGTCTGAAGATCTTTCTGCTCATGCTTGGGCTGGAATATTATCCTTAATGTCACCAGCAATCTTTGCACAGTGTGAGTGGATCCTTCTCAGTCACTTAAATGGTGCTCCCAGTTAGTGTTTGGCTCTAGGTGGTGTGTAAGGATGTGTGAGATTCTATTCAGCCGTCTACGTCTGTGCTGTTAAATGGACCACATCCCAGCCTGATTGCTTCAGCATATTTTTTCCCACAAACATCACACCCTTGGGTAAGTATCATTCACTGTCTCCTCTGTAGACGAACTACTGAGCCATGTAGGGCAACCTTCAACAGTACAGTCATAAGCAGCAAGATAAAAAGAAACAGGTACAATAAAACGATGGATGATGCTCATGATCCAATCCTTTCATGCTTCTTATGAAAGGATAAGATCTCAGAACATGTGTTTTACATTTTTTAAGTTGATGGAATGAGCTCATAAGCCCGAATGAAAAAAAAAAACCTATTCAGGTTTTCAACAGGAAGAGGAAGTGTACTGATGAAGACGCCTTGGGGAACGTTTACAGTGGACTGGCAGAAGGAAGGAAGAACCATTTATTCAGGACACATGCTCTGATTACTGGGTTATTTATGATTGTTAACATCGGCAAATGGGGTGGCAGGGTGGTGTAGGGGTTTTCACGTCCCCATCACAGTAAGAAGGTCGAGGGTTCGAGTTCCGGGCTCAGCTCGGACATTTCTGTATGGGGTTTGCATATTCTCCCCGTGCTTGTGTGGGTTTCATCTGAGTACCCCGGTTTCCTCCAACAGTCCAAAGACGTGCACATTAGGCTAACTGGCTGTTCCAATTGGATGTGTGTGTGAATAGTTGTGTGTTGCCCTGCAATGGTCCAATGAGCTGTTCAGGCAGTACGCCACCTTTGCCCAGGTCGGCTGAGATAGTCTCCAGTCTCACCGTAGCCCTTGAAGGATTCAGCGGTTGGGCAAATGAAGGAAAGAATTACATAAATGGTGTCTTTTGCGAGTAACTAGAGGAATGATATTGAATCATGTTTTTAAAATTTGGTTAAATGTCCACATCTAGTTCGGTTCAGGTCAGTTCTGGAGAGATTCCGTTTTAGGACTTATTCCTGTCCACATCTGAAATAGCAGAAGTGATCCGAAGATCAAAAATCAGAGCGTCCAAAATACTACAACCGGACCTGAATGCACTTTTTTTTTGTTTTACACCATAACAGTACAAGGCATCATAGCGATGGCGGCCCGTGTTCCTGTGTTAGTTTACAGAATTGAGCCGCGTTTTCTCTGTGTTACTCATAAGTTACGTTGAATAAACCAGAGAAGAAACAGAGGAGAGAAAAATGCAAGTCTGGAACGTGTGCAAAGCAGCCGCATGCGTTTGCATCAACCTCGTGACCAAAAATATGTGGACACCTGACTACTATACCCACATGTGGCTCTTGCCCTAATGGAAAATTGAATATAAACAATATAAGCAGTGGTGTATATAATATGGCCATCATAATTCATTAAAGCTACTCATACTGTTATAAGGTGGCGTACTTCCGCAGTGTACATACTGATTTGGTCAACTACATGTCAGGACATACCTGAAGTGCTGTAATTATCCTTCTCCATTGCCTGGCATGATGAATTTGTCACAAAGATCTCTGGCATGGTTGAACTTTTAATGATGGGGTTTAGTGAGGCCTTTCACCTGAATAATAAAGATTTATCAACCTTGCCACTTGTTTACACACTCTGCCCATATGCATACTCACCTATGTAGGTAGTAAGTGGGCTTAAAAAATGGATCCTGTTTGGAATTGTCCATGGGTTCGATAAAGGCCTCATGTCAACTGCCCATATGTGTACGTAGGCCCTACCTGGGTGATGCCTGGGCTGCTTGGGCACCAAGTGGCTATGGGCTCAAAATGGGCAACTTGGGTCATCTAAGTGCATGACATATTGGCCCACCTATGTGTGTCATAGTTGGGTTACTAATGGGAAATTAATTAAAGTGGGCTGTTGACATGGGACCACTATGAAACCTGTTGACAATCCTATATGGGACCCATTTTTCAGCCCAGGGTCCCACGTTGGTTGGGCTGTGGGTTCCAGTTCTGGGTTTGATTCATCTGTCCGCACTAGAAATGCATGATCAGTTTGATGAATGATAATTCTCTTAGTGAATAAAATGAGCCATAATCTGTAGGTAAATGAAATAATTGTATCAGCAGCAGGTGCCATGAGCCTGGATCAGAATGGAAGGAGGGGAAAAAGAATAAAAGACAAAAATTCACTCATGATAACATCTTAGCTGACAACTTTAGTTAAGCCCACTAATACTATCTTCAAGAGTCCCCTGACCCTGTGAGGGCCCCTTTTATGAGTGTTCTTTCTTCGCCCTGACCAGATGGCTAAGCTATCAAAGTCTTTTTATGAGAAAAATCTGTGGCTAAAAGACAAGTGCTGTATTTCTTCCTTTGTGTGGATCAATCTAACAAAGTGGAACTTGAAGAAAATATTGCTTGCTAGAACAGTTGCATGTCCTCTTGTATAAAAATATCATATTGAAATCTATCATATTTCAGTGCATTCATTCATTTGCCGAAACCTCTTAATCTCATTACAGTTCCAGTCTATTGCAAGCCCAGGCTAATGTGCATGTTTTTGAACTTGTGGGAGGAAACCGGAGTCCCCTTGGAAACCCACACAAGTACACGAAGAACATGCAAACTCTACAAGCCCGAGACACGAGCCCAGGACCATCTTGCTGTGAGATGGACGTGTTAACCACTACACCACCGTGTCGCCCCGAATAATAATTGTATTTTGTAAACAGCATTAAATTGAACATTTAGCAGGATGCCTCCATGTCAAAACCACGGTAAAACATACATGTAAAATTACAGATGTTATCATTGTAATGCAGCTGTTAGTATCAGGAAAGGGTATTTCATTTTGTCTTAAATACAGAGTGACCCAAAAAACCTCCCACATTTCAAAAGGATATAAAAAAGGATCAAGTCATAGCACACATGAAACTTAATGAGGCAAGAGAGGAGGTGCTAAGGTGTGTTGGTGGCTAACCCCAATTTGATCACCTTGGTCTTGAAGAACTCAATGTGAGGTTTCAGTAAGATGGAGTTACTGCACACACAGATTGAAGATCTGAAGAAGTGCTGAGGGAAATGTGTCCAGATCAGGTAATCTAGTTGCGTGGTGACGTCAGGTGGCGGCCCGTTCCCCTGACCTCGCCCCTTGAGATTTTTTTCTGTGTCACACCACACCACTTTCGGAAATCACCTCCAAGAGTGTATAGACAATGACGGCCACCATTTAAGATCATCATCTTTAAACTTGTTGTACAAAAATTGTATTGAATGAAATTTCAAGTGTGTAAACAATATTTTGATTATCTTTAATGATTTTATTTTTTATTTACTTTCGAAATGTGGGAGGTTTTATTGGGTCACGCTGTGATGGGGGTAGCAGAAGAACATGATGTTGAACCAGTAGGTATGCAAAAGATTTAAGTGATTAGCAAATGGCCGTAAGCGGGGAAGAGCCAAATGAAACACAAGTCAAAAACTGAGAATTGAGAAAGTTGAACAGTCTTGTGTACTGATCAAAAACAGGTTGCCTGTAAGTGAGTGGATTGGTCATGTGACTGGGTGTAGAATTTGTCAGTTGACATGGAGTTCGGTTGTGGATCGTGGGTGCTGTTGTGTTAAAAAAAACTTACTCTGTCTGCTGATTGGCAGTTTCTCCCAAAGCAAACACTGGATCCTAAAGCTGGATGGTAAAGTCAGTGTGCGTGTGGAATTTTCTGATTATTGCAGGGACTAAGATGTTCTGTAGGTGTGCCATCTTTGTTTCTCGGGGACATAATCACGATTACGATTAATGAGTTGCTGATGTTTCTCAGGCAACAGTTTAGAAAGATTGTGTGAGTCCACCAGAGTCCAGTGGTGGTAATGTTACAACTTGGGATGCCTCATCCAACACCCTGGAAACCTACAGATTTAAAGGAGCACATTCACGTCCCTGGTATATAAAAATGAAGATAAAATACAGTGATATCTCTTGGAAATAAAATGGAATTCGCCACAATGTCTTTCTGAAACCATTTGCTTACTCCAATACGTGAATGTTAATGACCCATGCACCGGGTGCCATGATATTATATTATAAACATTCCCTTTTTTTATTCCTTAACATCTGATCTCAGACTTTTTCACTTTTTACGAATCAGTGTTACGCATCATGCATGCACAAGACCATTCCTCTGGTCACGCTGTCTTATTATTGTAATATTTACTGTAAATGGATACAGAACCAAAACAAGATGTAGAACAAATGAATGAGAGATAATTAGCATGTGAGCTGTGGTGGTTTCACCAGGAAATCTTTATATTCCTTTAAAAATGGAAGATAAAATGCATAGACTGGTCACTAGTAAATGGACACCATTAAGGAGACGTGAATGATGATGCTGATTTGGCGAATACATGTTTTTTCCCCTCATTTTATTTGTGGCAGACAAAAAGATCTGTGTAGTGAGAAATCAAACTTCATCCAGTGCAGATGAAACTGGATAGCCAGGCAGGATTTTTTGTTAAATATGTTGTTCCGTCAGGGTAGTTATATATGTTAGTACCTTCAGTTATATTCAACTCTTTTTTTCTAAGACTATATTCTCTTTTTTGGCAGATTTTATTACAGGGTAGGTTGCCAGCTCTTTCCCCTTACCCTCCACAGCACCTGGTATTCCCAGGTGGTCTCCCATCCAAGTACTAACCAGCCCGCCCCTGCTTAGCTATTGAGATCAGATGGGATCTGGCCTCCACAGGGTGAATGGAGGGTTCTCAGGCTTGTACTAGTCAGCAGTCTGTTTATGCCACTCAACACGGATAGTTTGTATGGTTGGTTTTGCTCTGGTCAGCAAACTTTTTATGCCATTCATTCAGGATGACTGTGGGCCTCCTCCCAGCCCCCTTCATTTCCGAGCGAACGCAGAGAGGGAAATCTGTGTGACTGAGTTCACTAGAAGAAAGTTTAACCATTCTTTGAACCATAAATCGTGTTAAAATCCCAACTGCAAAACATTTGCTCTCAAAATGTAAAATCTTATATCCAGCAAAAAAATTTTTTTAGTTCTCGCCATTACGCGAGCAAGAGCTATAGAAATGGGTTCTGTCTGTCCGTCTGTATGAATTGTCAGTATGATAACTTTAAAATAAAATGATATAGGATTACCAAATTCAGTGCTTAGGTCCCCCTCAGGAGCGAATATCATGAGATTGTATATGGGTCACCTTGACCTTGTTTCAAGGTCATAAGGTCACTTCAAAAGGTTTTGCCGGCTGCAGCATCTGGACCCCTGTGGTCTATTTCTGATCTTGTTCAGGGAATTATATATTATGCAAAAGCATAATGTGTAAGATTGTTAATAGTTTTTTTTGAGAATATTTTCCTTAGATTTCTTACTTAGCTGGTTTATCCTTTCTTTCATTCATTCATTTTCTGAACCACTTAATCCTAATTAGGGTCGCGGGGAGGCTGGCGTCCATCTCAGCTGACTCTGGGCGAGGGCAGAGTACACCCTGGACAGTTTGCCAGGCCATCACAGCTGGTTTATCCTAAAGTTAGCTATTTTTACACAGTTTAAGTTTATTTAGTTGGACTGGTTTTAAGAATGTTTGAATTAAACTGAAAAAGAAGCTGAATTTTTTGTTCTTTTTCTAAGAAATCCTACCCAGTACAATTCTCTTACTGCACTGACAGATAATTTAACTTGATAATCATCAATTATTGAATGAGGTGAAGCATGTTATGGAGGATTATTCAATTGAGGGGTTGTTATTTGCCAAGGCCAAGGGCTGAGGTGTTGATAACACCCTCTGAGACAGAATATTTCTCTGTCATATGAAAGCCAAATTCTAATAGTTTTATTATTCATACAAAATATTTTCAAAGTAGACAGTCACATTATTGTTTTGCACTTGACAACTGTGCAATAATCATTCAACTTATGCTATGGCAACAGCCCAATGATTCAGTTATCCTATGGCGATGACGAAATACCAAGAATTATTGCATGGCTTTCCACCAATCAGAAAATCTCTTAACTGAATTATAATAGGTTTTATCTTCTCAAATCAAGCATTAAAGTACTGTATATTTCTTACATTTTGATCATTAATTTTTGCAGTGATAGATACTTTTACCTGGACATTGGCTTCCCAGTTTCTTTACATGACCTCCATCATCACAAAAGGATCTGAACTATACACCAGTTTTTAACACAATGGCTAGTTGAGTTTGCTGGAAAATCCGAATAGAACATTGGCTGTTCTAATTTGCCCCTATGTGTGTATGTGAGTGTGAATAGGTTTGTTGTGTGTTTGTGTGTGTGTGTGTGTGTGTGTGTGTGTGTGTGTGTGTGTGTGTGTGTTTGTGTGTGGTGGAAATGCGAAGGACTTGCAAGCTGTTTAGGTTGTACCCAGCCTTCACCCAGAGTCAGCTGAAATAGGCTCCAGCCTCCCCGCAGCCCTAGTAGGATTAAGCAGTTTGGCAAAGGAATGAATGAAAAAGGTGTATTTCATTTATTCATTCATTCATTTGCTCATGAAGGCAGGGGTACACCCTGAACAGCTCACCAGTCCATCACTGGGCCAACACACACATAACCATTTACACTCGCACCTGGGGCAATTGAGAATATTCAAATAGCCTTATGTGCAACTGTGGGAGGAAACCAGAGTAGCCAGAGGAAACTCATGCAAGCTCAGTGAAAACATGCAAACTCCACACAGAAACGCCCTGGGCTTGCACACAGCACCTTCTTCCAGTGAGGCGGATGTGCAGGTTTGAGATTTTAAAAAATAAAAAAATAAAATAAAATGCATACTCAAATGTTTTCATCCAAAGCCAATGTTGATTTAACTACATACTATATGTGTTATATCTTTACCCAGAGGTCTTTTTTTTAGTAAGTAAACAAAAAAAGAATATGTGTGTTTGTGTGTATTCCTGGATTGATACGGATATTAAGAATGTGTAAGGTTGATTCATACAGACGGAGACCTAATCTGTCTTTAGCTCTCTTTTAAGGTATCAGTTTCTGTTGACTGCATGCTGAGGTCAAGCTGGTGGTTAAAATAATAGCAACCACATAACGGTGGGTTATGAGAAGCGTTACCACCATGACAGCCACAAAACCGCACCATGATGTCTAACATGTCTGTGGCTATATTTATTTAATTACTTATTTATTAATTTATTTACTTGATTTCTTACTTACTTATTTATACTTTTTTATTGATTGATTAACTTACATATTAACTTACTTATCTATATAGATTTTATTATAGCTGTTTTTATTTATTTATTAACTTACTTATTTACCTTTTTCATTTAAATTTAACATTTATTTATTTTATTTATTTTTTTACTTACATAAATAATTTTTTACAATTAATGTACTTATTTTTTATATATTTAATTGATTATTTAATTACTAACTATTATAAGTTTAAATACTAACCTATAGTATTTTTTCCCATGTCTATTTATTTATTTATTTACTGACGTACTTACTGGCCTTTAATGGTTTTATTTATCTGTCTTTATTTATTTATTTTCTTACTTGTAATTGCTTATTTATTTACCTGTTTTTATTTGTTTTTTTTATTTGTTTATTTGTTTGCTTACTGACCTGTTGTATTTTTTTGTATTTTTTAATAATTTATTTATTTGCTTGCTTGCTTGCTTGCTTCCTTACTTACTGACTTGTAATTTCTTTATGTATTTGTTTGTTTGTTTATTATTTGCTTATGTGGTGGTGTGAGTTGGACTGTAATGAACAGCTTCTGGTCACGTCCTGTTTTGATTTTCCTCCTAAAAGGGCTCTCACTTTTGCATGCACGCAGGCACACACACACACACACACACACACACACACACACACACACACACACACACACACACACACCTGAATACAGTGAACACTAAAAAGTGGATGGAGGGCAATGGGTGGGTTCAGGGTGGACTAAATTTATGACCCAAGTTGGTGAGGGCCATTGCAACAGCACACCGAGCCTCTGTTTCCACTGTCAGAGAAAGCCAGCAGGCAATAACCATGTTATTCTCCAAAAATCACACTCCTTATTTGCTGGTGCTTAGAAAGAGACAACAACTTTATCCTTGGTTTTAAATACACAAACATTATCTTAAATAATAATTATTATTATTATAATTATTGTAATAATTTTGCGATGGCCTGGCAAGCTGTCCAGGGTGTACTCGTCCCTCGCCCAGAGTTGGCTGAGATGGGCGCCTGTCTCCCCTCGACCCTAATTAGGATTAAGCGGTTCAGAAAATGAATGAATTCTTAAAGGTTGTTTTTGTTGTTAATTTATTTTCTTCACTCTAATGGCACTGTACATTGCAAATACAAACTTTCCCCCCATTAAGCAGCTGTAAACTTAGATGCAATGAGATTAATGATTAATAAAGTCACCAGAGGTGGTTGTGCACATGAGCCAAGGCCTTTGTCACTTACTTCTGGCTGTGCATCTGTCACCCTGCACTCCACTTACAACATTCACGGGTCTCAAGTATCTCCAGCTGCAGTTTGTTCGACAAGTGGAGCCTCCACCTGTTAAATCAGGGAACCAAATCCTTATGATTTGAACCAATCAAAGCCACTCAGGGTTTTTTTTCTGTAATAAATGTGGATGATGTAACAAGGTCTTAACTGATATTTGTCAATACATTTGTATATACTCCACAGGAATCTGAGTGGTCTGCTATTTTCAGATTAGAACTCATTATTCCGAGTGGATACTGTTGAATCAGAATGACAGACACTCACAGTTTGTCACGGGACCTTGAGTATTACCAGCGAGTTGCCAGTGGCTTTGTTTCTGGGGCAGCAACCCCGACTGCTCCCCAGGTGCCCCAATGTGTGGCAGCGAACTGCTCCAGGTGTGTGTGCTCACTGTTTACGTGTGTGTGCTCACTTTGAATGGGTTAAATGCAAAGACAATAATTGTCCTTGTGGGATTAATACAGTATAGCAAAAAACTCTTTGCCTCTGCACCTGCCTGCACTGGGAGCTTGGGTGTATCCATCATAATTTAAAAAAGAAATTACCAAATTACATTTCGTACATACATGTCGTATGTACTAAAACTATTATGCATTTCAGGCTTGGTGGAATATTCAACAACATCCACTTCGCCTTCCTTGCATACTTGTTTAATCTCACTCCAAACCACATAATGCTATTAGGGTCACAGAGAGAGACTGAAGCCCATCTTGGCCGATAATAGGCGAAAGCGGGTTACACCCTGAACAGCTTGACAAACCTCTGCAGGGCCAACACACACACACACACACACACACACACACACACACACACACACACACACACACACACAGCGATTCACACTTATACCTAGGGACAATTTGGCCCTTTATATGTTAACATATATACTGTATATGTTTTTTTTCCCCTATTATCGTATATTATTTCTTCCTTGTTTATTTATACTGTACAGTACCAAATCAATTTGGGACAATTTAAAGAAATGTAGATCCACAGTATTGAAAACTGGATATTAAAGCAGTAGAAAAACGGTTCTAGGTTTATAATACCAGCCTGTATAAAAGGATCCCTTGACTTAGAAGGCTCTGTTGTTCAACTCAAAGCACCTGCCAGCTTCTCCGCTTTGATTTCTGGTTTGCTTTCTAATTTTTTTGTTACATCTGAAGGAGCATAAAGAGCTTATGAGCGTAGACCAGCCCACCCTACAGATGGCCGAATGATCAGAGTCTGTCAGTCCAATGAAATGAACCAGGCGCTGGGTCTGCCTCTCCGCAGGGGCACAGGCAGGCTGAATGGGGCACTTCCACTGGCTTCTATAGCCCCCCACTGGGCATTTGTATAATGATTTGTGGCAAATTTGTTGGATCAATATAGACAGCAGAGGGTGGACACCCTCAGTGCAAAGCTGGCCTCGGCTCTGCATGACTGGGCACGCCTAAAGTCAAAAGCGCTGGGCTAAGTTGCGTAAACGTGTGGTGACAAAACTGGACCTTCAAACCTGTACTACATGTTTGTGGTCAGAGAGGGATTGTTAGCGTCTGAGCTTTGGTGCGGGTCGGGGGCTGGGGTGGGGGTTCGGGGAAGGGGGTTGACGGATTGTATTTAAGGTGAATCGTGTTTGCTTTTGGAGTTCATGAACCTTGCGAGAGATCACATGGTGGAGTGAATGATAATTCAGAGCAGATGAAGAGCCACTTTGTAACCTTTTTGCATTCTTTATTTATTTTTTTAAAGTTGAATGTACTTAACCTCAGTATGTGTATTACTCAGGGGAAAAAATGCACATGCATAACGTTTTTAGTCTTAGGCATAAAACTTTGGGAACAAAAGTAAGAAGGTGGCTTGGATCCTTCGCTCAGTCGCTCTAATCAGTTGGAGTTAAGCATGGTGGACGTATGCATGCGGTTTATTCGACTCTTCAGTGTCTTTTTTGTCTCCCCTTTCAAACTGCATCTCTTTCTCTCTGTCTTTCCTCTCGCTATCCATAAGCTGCTGGCCAGCTGAGTAGTACAAGGACAAAGGCTTGGGCCATTGGCTCTGAATTGACCATGGCCATAGGCTATTGTTCGTGTGGTTCGGCGGGGGCAGTACACTCATCTCATATATACTGACATCAAAAACCTGTTGCTGGAAAAGTCACATTCATGAACCTTCATTTACACATGAAAAGGTGCAGATAACGCACAGACACCTGATCCATTTGTCTGCTCTACCGTGTATAACTTTTTATGAATAGGGACATCTGTTTGAGGAGCTGAAGGCACCGGTCCTGCCTCTGCCACAGATTTCTGATTTTGCAATATCATTACCCGCCCTGTTTGAAGGATGAAATCCTGATTTCGAGACGAAAAACTGTAACAAAACCATGAAGGATTTTTACCCCTCTAGTTTTACATGGATGCAACGCGTCCATGGCGCTCGCAGTTAATCTGAGGTGAGTAGGTTGCCACAAGCCACAGTGTTTGCATGCCGGCATTTTTCCCTCCTCTGTCCTCTCAGCATGTGGTTGCTCAGTACCACAGTCATTTATAACATCTATATTGAATTATGATGGGGCTGTTACAGATAACCCCAGGGCTGGTGTGTGTGTGTGTAAAAACACACACCACAAATAAAAACTCACAAAAAAAAGAAAGAAAAGAAAACAGGAGTCAAACCAGGCTTTATTGCATGCACATACAATGAGGACAAAATAGCATGCCTTTAGTTCGCCCAGTGCACAAGCTGACAAAAAATGTGTAAATAGTCTGACGTGTTGGGAAAGATGAATGAAACCATGGGCCATTTCATCGCACCATTTCAATCATCTCTTTAATAGAAAAAAAACTGCATTATTTGGAACTGGCTGCTTTGTTCCTGAATACCTGAAAGAGTTCCAGGCCAAAACAGTCATTACCTTTAGTACCAAGCCTTGAATCAATCATTCAATGGAGTGAAACAGAAGTTGGTTTCCATCCAACGTGCACCCATTTTCCGCCGCCTGTGCGTTTTTGAAGGAGCTTGGAAGCACACACACACACACAAAAAAAAATCACCAGCACATCCCATAAGTGTGAATACAGAGTGGCAGATGTGGCCAAGGGAGAAAAAGGGCTCTCGGGCCATTGTTTGGCCCCCGGGTGCCATTTATTTGGTTGCCATGACAACAGTATGCAACCTTTATCCATTTCCCCCATGCCGGACGCATGCTAATGGGAGATCATAGCTCGTATTGACAAAGATGAGAGAAGCTGAACAACAAACAGAACGGTGTGGATGAAAGCCAGTAATATTCAGCAAGCTTTCATGGCCGAGGTGCAAAATAGAGAGCTTTTATTATTTATCAACGCTGAACATGCTTGATTATCATTTCATGTTTTTAATGCCCCGCGGAGAAAAAAAGGATTTTCGAGGCTGCTTAATGCTTAAGGATGCTCGTCCACCAACCTCATTCCATCGAGCTCATTAAATAAGAGAGTGCAGTTTTAGAAACAATGGCAATTTTTCATGGAAAGTTTTAAGAGAATAATGCTAATGATGAACCTCAATTTCCTGATCGTAGGACTCTTCCAGAGATTCTGGTAAACCACCCTCTCTCTCTCTCTCTCTCTCTCTCTCATATCACGATAGATATCTACGTGGGTGCTTATAAATAACTTGGTTTTCTTTCAGGCAATGATGCCATGATGAACGCCAGTGTCTTTGCTTCAGCCCACCACCTTTCAAATTACTTGATTTACCGCCATCTGTGCAAACAGCATCCAAACAGCCCACAATAAGAGACATTCTCACTGTGACCACATTATAATTCTTACATTTACATACAACAATGGGTGCAATTCCACCAGCAAACAAGCGGCACAGAAAACACAAGTACAAAAGTAATGCTACAAATAATGCTACAAAGTAATGCTACAAATAATACAGTGAAACCCGAACCAAATAATCCTATTAAGGTTGCTTGGTGGCCGGAGCCTATCTCGCCTGACTCTCATGAACAGCTACACCATGAACAGTTTGCCAGTCCATCACAAGGCAATACACATATACACACCTAGGGGCGAACTGAAACATCTAATTAGCCTAAAGTGCATGTCTTTGGACTGTCAAAGGAAACTGGAGTACCCGGAGGAAAAACCCCATGCAAGCATGGTGAAAACATGCACACAAAAACACCCTCAATGATCCCAGGACTCAAACCCAGTCCCTTCTTCCTGTGATGCGAATGTGTTAACCACTACCGCACCATACTGCCCCGTACAATCTTGATAATGAATTAGACACATCTCGCTCACTTATTTGCTGAACCTTTTAATCGTTTTAGGGGTCCAGGGACACTGGAGTGTATCTCAGTTGACTCTGGGCGAAGGTGACACACCCTGAACAGCTCGCCAGACCATCACAGGGCCACACTATCCACACTCACACCTTGGGGCAATTTGCAGCAGCTAATTAGCCTAACGTGCATCTCTTTGGAGTGTGGGAGAAAACCAAAGTACCCGGAGGACACCCATACAAGCAGGGTGAGAACATGTAAACCAGGTCCAGACTCGAACCCACGACTTTCTTGCTGTGAGGCAGATGTGCTACGCTACCGTGCCACCCGAATTAGCATGAGTAGCTGCACCGACAAAAACCTCAGGGAACACATTACGGGGGACACAATAGACTGATGGAAGAGGCCTGAAGAAGCTTCTCCATCAATATTCAAGTGCTCTTGAAAGAGCTGAGCGTGAGTTTCTGAGAGTGAGTTTCTTGTATCCGCCGTGTGAACAAAGCAATTTAGTGCACCATTGTGAACATTAATTAAAACGAATCTGTTTGACTATAATGATTGGCAGAAAGATCTAGAAGAAGTAGAGGTGCACCTACTTTTAGCAGGTGACACAGAAGAGTATACATGTGTTAGTTTAGTTTATTGTTCGTAATATTAGAAATAATTTTTTTTTCTTTAGAGAACCTTTCGCTTTTTGTCACTCAGAGAACAAACATCAGAGATCAGAAATCAGAGATCAGTGATTAGAAATCAGAGATCAGTGATTAGAGATCAGTGATCAGAAATCAGAGATCAGTGATCACAGATCAGTAATTAGAA
>JAOUQZ010000017.1:19520052-19538402 GCA_028564935.1 Neosilurus hyrtlii
AGTTAGATAGATAGATAGATAGATAGATATATAGATAGATAGATAGATTCATTCAATTGTTCATTTTTATAAGCCGCTTTTCACTGCACTATATATATATATATATAGACATACTTGCTATATATAATATACCTGCTATATAATATGCTTTATGCCGTATAATCTCTATATTATATACTATATAATATATATTATATATTGTGTATTTATTTGTGTGTTTTATATAATATGATGACAATATATCCTGCTATCTTTACCTATGCCAGGTACTTGTGCTAAACTATTATTCCTTACTTGATATGGAGGACCATCTAGCTCAGTGGTTTTAATGGTCCTTTTTGATATTTATTTTCTTTTATATATACTGCATGTATTGCAATTGTAGTTGTATATTTTATATTTATGTGGCAAAGAAATAAAAAGAAATAAAGCAAAGAATAGAATAATGCATTTTACATTACTTTTAGAGCTATATGGTAAAAAAATTAAATAATAATAATTTAAAAATGTATGTATGTATGTATGTATGTATGTATGTATGTATGTATATATATATATATATATATATATATATATATATATATATATATATGCTGTTATGTTGTTTTATTATTAATATTATTATTATAGGTGATTGCCAGAGAGTGTCCAATACATTTTCTCAACCTTCTCCAATTCCAAAATTTTACTCAAATTAATATATACGCCAATTCCTGTTAAGGCAATGCACAGTTCTTTATCAAATCCTCCTATCAAACCTAACATTATTATTATTATTTTTGTTTTTAGCCTTTACCAGATGCAGGCGTGAACGTTGTGTGAAATAGCTATGTTTTACTTCCTATCTCTATAGGATTTAGGGCCATCAATCTACTTTGTGATAGTGTAAGACATAAACAATTGACAGAGAGAGATGTATTGGTAATGGCTGGGCCATCTATTGAGGAAGGCAGTAAATTCCTTCTCACTCCCTGAGCACTTACCACTCTCGCATTATGCAAACGTGAGCGGGGGTTCAAGGATTAAAATCCCTGTCCAGTTTGAAGCAGACATACTTGGTTCGGAGCCATTGCTGAATTTTATTCACAGTCTACACTTTTTATAGACCACAATGAAATAAAACTAACAGTGAAATGCACTTTTACTCTGATTTCATAAAAAAAATCCCCAAACTCACCTATATATACATACATATATACCTTTGACCAAAGTCCATTGTGGTCTTTGTGTTTGATAGAGTAACATGAACTAAACATCAGCCTCCATATTTGATCTTGTTGAGACATGTGATAAGGATACTGTGATGATCAATGAACCACTCGTAGATGTTTGAACGGTTTTACTCTACATAAGTTGTGTATATGTATATGTTTGTTAGATTTCAGTTGATTGCGTCTTTTTAAATACAATATTTCACACATAAAGACCTTGGTCCGGGATCACCTTACAGTGATGACAACAGCTTTAACTTTGATTTTCATATTTAAATCAAAGGATGGTGACGCACGGAAGGATTTGACTTTAACCCCAGACTGTAAAAACGAACTGGTGTCTTTTTTTAATATTCACTATTTAAAATGAACACGGGTTAATTTTTTTCTTCTTCTAGATGTTGTTTTCATGTCAGCAACTTTGGGGGCCAACCATTGTTTGCCCGGCTGGTGTAGTTAAGATTTCTCATCTTTAGGAAATAATGACAACAACATCAACTATTTGTAGTCTTAATCTGATAGGATCTGAAGCTACAGTTTTCTATATGTAAGTATAGATAGATAGATAGATAGATAGATGGAGAGAGACAGAGAGATCAAAGTGTGTGTGTATGTGTGTGAGAGAGAGAGAGATTAAAGTGAGTGTGTGTGAGAGGAGGAGAGACACTAAAGTATGTGTGTGTGTGTGTGTGTGTGTGTGTGTGAGAGAGAGAGAGAGAGAGAGAGAGTATAAATAATGGTGTGTGCATGTTAAATCACACATTTCAGCAGCCTGCACAAACATGTAATCTTCTGTAAAATCAAACTTTATTTATGAAGTTGTAAGTGCTGCTTTAATATCCCATAATATACATAATTAACATGATATCTTATATATTGTATGTGTTTATTTCTTTGATTGAAAGTATTTTATTTGGATATTTATATTTCTACCCTACTGGATCACTGCAGTGTACATTCCAGATCTCAGTGTGATAACTAAGTTTATATGCCCTACTGATTTGTAAGAATTATGAACACACACACACACACACACACACACACATATATATATATATATCTCTCTCTTTCTGATTTTTAATCCACTCCTGTAGCGCTTTTTTTCTCCCCGCCCTCCGAGCACGCCCCCGAACTCTGATTGGCTCTTCCCAGCGTCTACTCCCGCCCCCTTGTCGCGCCGTGCGTTCCTCATCAATGAAGCTTATTTGAATAATGTGCAAGCACTTGGACTGGAGCCAATCAGCTGTCAGGGCACCATGATAAATCGCAATGCATTATTGATAATAATAATTACTTTGACATGCGCATTTCTACTTGAAGGGCTAATTTCGGCCGACCTGGAGAATTTACTAAGGCGACGGAGTAACGCGTGGTACTATTTGCCCCTGATGGTGGTGGAGGTGCTGTAGGCTGCCATGTCGCGACGCAAGCAGTCCAAACCGCAGCACATCAACTCCGAGGAACCCGCTTCAGCAGAAAACGGTAAGAGCTGGACAGCACCGAGCATCTGGGAAATATCATGTTTATGATTATTCATTTATTAATGCATTTTTTTATATTACTTTTTGTTGTAGTCGAATGTTAAACTTGTTTATTGTTGCTTGTTTTTAAAGTTTTGAAGCTTTTTCTTCTTATTATTATTAATAATCCTAGATAATAACACTTGCAGTAATATTAATAATAATAAGAAGAACAATACAGTTTGATTTCTAAAATAAAAAATGATTTTATATAAATATGTAAAATGATTAATATTTCTGGATCATTTTCATAATTAATTTTACAAAGGATTTCTATCTTAGTATTCATATTATATTTCAGCTCCTTATTGGTCGAATCATGGTATGTTTAGTCTATGATCCACTTTCCAAAAAGAAGAGGTGGGGAAAAAAATCCATGAAAAAGAGATTTTTACATTTTAATATGCAGTGAGGTGTGTGTGCGTGTTATTTATTTGTTTATTTTTCTTTTTTTCCCCATCTGTACTTCTAAATGAACTCATCCCCAGGTTTTCTCAACTTTTAACCCAGACACTGCACTGATGCTCATGTGGTCAAACCCCAAAGGGGGTGGAAAAAGTTTCCTCCTGGTGTGTTTAACAGTAAAATTCCATTAATTTCTGTGCATTTATGAATAAGTGATTCAAAAGGAGATCAACAGGTTTGTTCACGAAACTTGATTCAAGGAACAAACCGGCCACAAAAGCAATAAACCCCCCACCTCTGTTACAATGCTTGAGTTTCTTTAAGCTTATGGAGGTTGGGGGGGATGGGGGGTATCTGTAGAGGAGGTGGGGGGTCAATAGCTGTTCCCATATGTAAACTGTAGAACCACTGCATGATCTCTGCTCAGGTTGACCCCTTTACACTGCCTTCTTAATAACTGCAAAAAAAATTCCCGGATCTTAAAGGGTTAAACCGCATAGAAATCATGTTATCGTGGTATGTAGAGGCTTCTTTTTTTAAATATAAAAATATATATATATGTGGGATTCATAGACCTGTTATGCAATTTAAGTAAATATGACCCTCCAGTATGGTTTCTTTCTTTTTTTTTTTTAATCAAAGCGCCCCCTGGTGGCCAGTGCCTGTTTTGCTCTCTGATTTATTGTTACCTGCTAAATGAGATCCATTAAACCTCAAGCGTTGCTAATTGTCCTCGTTTCGCTTCATTTGTACACACTTTGCCTGTTTATTTTATTAAACTCCCCGAAATAATCGTGGTTACTGAATATGATCCTGAAGGCACCCAAACCTGATTCAACAGAGCTTAATTTCGATACCTTTGGTTTGATAAAACTACTCATGCGACTCCCAACATGTAACATTTGATATTCAGTGTAGTCCCTAAGTGCACAAAACCTCACCAATTTTAGAGTATGTTCTTCCTTCACAAGTTAATAAGTTTGTTTATTTAAAGAAAACATGGCGGCGCCATTTTGTTTCCATTCCTGTAGCCTGTAACTCGAGCTGCTCCTTGTGTGGTTTCTAGTTTTTATGAACAATAAAACCCAGGAAACCTGGTGAGCAATTAATGAGCCTTTCTTAGTTTTGTTGCTGGAATGTTAATAGCCACTTTTTTTTATGTAAAAAGGGCAACATTTGAAAAAAACATGAAGGGTTGGATGGCTAAACAGGAGGTTTATCTGGATCTTTATTTATTAGCGAGCTAGCATGACTAGCATAGCTAGTGTCTTTTTATTTATAAATAAATTTGTTAATTTTTTACCCAAATTAAGTCACCCAAAACTTGTGTAAATATGCAACCGATGTCCAAACACTAGTCTTGGGTAAATAACCCCTACACTTTTAAATTAAAAGGAGATTAAAGTTTTCAAATCCAACATGGAGATGGATTGCGGCGTGGACCTCTTGTGCTGGACAGAACCCTGACAAATATGTTGTACGGACCGAGTTCACGTCGTTTGTCCATGTGATTTTGGTTTTACCGTCGATATAAATCATTATTTCTAATTATTAGATAACCCTAATGACGTCAACAACCCTGCCACCACCCCTTTAAAATCAAATGCCTTTTTGGGCCTTGTTAAATGGGCTAATTTTGGAAGGAACCGGTTGAAATCCGTACCCCCCCCCCCTTCGTTTTTGGCATCTAATGTATAGACGCCGCATTGAGACTCATGGCGAAGGTCCTAACCACAAGTGTGACTCTGTCCACCCAGCAGTATTAATGAGTACTGGGAAGGTAACCTGCAGTGGGCCCCCACCCAGGAGGCATTGAATTCCTAGTTGCTTCACAATACGCAAACTGGGATAAGCTCCGGCTGTGATGGCACACTAAGCTCGGATGAAATTAAAACGCCCCCAACAGACTCGCAGCATTAAAATACTGGTATTCCATCTATCCGAACACTTGTATGTTCGCCGTGAAGTGTCTGGTAAATGGCGCTTGGTGGTCAGTCCTGGAAATTGGCGCGCAAGAGATTTAATTATCATAATAATGTACATGCATCTTTATCTATTTGTAATTTTCTCTCTCTCTCTCTCTCTCTCTCTCTCTCTCTCTCTTGTTGCAGGGGTTCAGCATGATGTCCCCACAGAGGACGGGAATGAAATCAAGAGGTGTCGAATGGAGGAAACGAAAGTCTGTGAAAAATGCTGCGCCGAGTTCTTTGACGAAATGGAGTTTCTTGAACATGAGAGAAACTGCACGAAGAGTCAACAGGTGGTCATTATGAAGGATGGGGAGGGGGGTGAAATCCCGCTCGAGTTCTCGCAACGCTCTCCTGAATTCCAAAGCGATCACACTGATGGGAGGTCCAGCAGTAATTCCCAGTCGAAGCACAGCATAGAGTCTGCTGATATTGCCGAGGACGCCTTCGATTTAAATGGGGACGGTGACTTGAAACAATCGGAGGATATGCCAAACAACCTTGACCTTGGCTACATGGCAGCTTCCAAATTGCAAGACTCTAATGTTACTCTTGAAGCCATGCCTGCCACGAGAGTTGCTGTAACGCAGCATTCATCTAGTTCATCTACTCAGAAGTCTCCCTTACCAACATCTCAAGATGTTCTCCATGCAATACCCATGATCCTTGAGCAATTGGTTAGCCTTCAGCAGCAGCAGTTGCAGCAGATCCAACTGACTGAACAGATTCGGATCCAAGTGGCCATGATGACCCCCCAGAGCCTTCAGTCTGCACTGGGAGCCACAGTGGATCCACTCAAGGCACTTGGTGCACATCTTTCCCAGCAACTTTCTGCCGCTGCCGCTTTAATCGGAAAGCGTACGGGCACGCAGAGTTTGTCTTTGGAAGCTCTCAAGCAAGGCAAACTACCCCAGTCCACAAGCATTCCCACATCACTTGGTGGAACTGTTGGTTCCATACCCTTGAAGCCTGATCCAGTCAAAGGGCTCCCAGATCTAGCAAACAGGCTTCCAGCTTTACTTCCACAATCACCAGTAGTTATGGCATTCCAGAGTCCATTTACCAACATGGCAGCAAACCTAGATCCCTCCAAGAAAAACAAAACCAAGATGCCCGGCTTAGTAGAGTTGAAGAATGGGGTCGGTGAGCAAATGTACAAGCATAAGTGCAAGTTCTGTGGCAAGACCTTCGGGAATGACAGTGCCCTGCAGATTCATTTACGCTCGCACACCGGGGAAAGGCCATTTAAATGTAACATTTGTGGGAACCGTTTCACAACGAAAGGAAACCTTAAAGTGCATTTCCAGCGACACAAAGACAAGTACCCACACATTAAGATGAATCCACATCCTGTACCGGAGCACCTGGACAACATTCCTACAAGCAATGGCATTCCCTATGGCATGTCCCTACCCATCGAGGAATCCAATATTCTAGACAACAAGCCAGTGCTTGGGCTTCCATCCACAGGTGTCCACTCATCAGTGCTCCAGGGATTCAAGCCTTCTTTCGACATGCCAGTAACTGGGGACCTCTATGCACAGAGACCCTCCTCGTCTGGCAGTGATGGTGCATCCATTTCCTCAGGCATGTTTAATAATGAGGTAGGACTGGACCAGAGCAAAGAAACCCCAGACGCACTGCCCAGCTTGCATCACATAAATGGTAATGGTGTCCCTGGTGAAAATGGGTCCGGTACAGCCAAGCTTCAGCAAATGGTCGATGGCCTGGAGAAGCGAACCAATGACCCCAATGAGTGCCTGATCTGCCACAGAATCCTGAGCTGTCAGAGTTCCCTTAAGATGCATTACCGTACCCATACAGGTGAGCGACCCTACAAGTGCAAGATATGTGGCAGGGCCTTTTCCACTAAGGGTAACCTTAAGGCCCACTATGGTGTCCACAGGGCAAATACTCCTCTTAAAATGCAACACTCCTGCCCAATCTGTCAAAAAAAGTTTACCAATGCTGTTGTGCTACAGCAGCATATTCGAATGCATATGGGTGGCCAAATCCCCAACACTCCATTGCCGGAGAACCAGTACGAGGGCCCCGAAATGATGGACTCCAGTATGACTGAGAAGAACATTGATGCAAGCGGACTTGAGGAGAGCATGGAGGAGCAGGACGTTGATTTTGACAATCAAGACAATCCAAACCCCTTGGAGCCTACTCCTCCACACGCTGCCAAAGCAGACCAGTCGTTCAGTGGCTCAGCTGCCATGTTTACCGGCATCACTGCCCTGGAAAACCATATGAAAAGCCTCACATCTACTCTGAACTTGCAACGACAGAGTAGCACTGCATCTGAGAGCGATGGTGGGCCCAAAGAATCTCCGTCTGCTCCTGGAGGGCTGGAGTACAAGAATGGGTGCAGTCCTGTGGTATCAGAATCTGCTTCGTTTCATTCTGCGTCTCCAGTAGATGGACAGTTGGAAAATGGACATACGAAATCTCCAGAATCTGTAAACCCTGATGATCCGGTTGGAGGAGTTACCAGAGCAGAGTCTGATGGACCTGAAGATTTCAGTGAAACAAACGGGGCCCTGGATTTGACTTCCAGTTTTAATACGAAGACCATTAAAGAAGAGCCCGGTCTGTCATTTTCCAATGGAGACTATTGTAAGTTGTTTTTTTAGTTATTTTATTTATTTATTTGTTTGTTTATTATTTATTTTTTTTTGTAACTCTATGGAATCTGTTTGGTAAAGAAGGATTTCTTCTTCACAGCTGCTGGTCATATGCCATTCATGAGGGTGCCTCCAAGCCTGGTTAAGTTGGAAATGCCAATTTCTTCTGAGAATCCAGTCGGTGCCAATAATCAGCATGGTTCACAGTCATTGCAGGCAACAGGAACTCCGCCGCCCAACTCAAGTGCTCCTCGTCGCTCTGCCAAGCAACATTTGTGCAATGTATGTGGGAAGAACTTCTCCTCGGCCAGTGCGCTGCAGATCCATGAACGCACACACACTGGAGAGAAACCATTTGCGTGTACCATCTGTGGTAGAGCTTTTACAACAAAAGGAAACCTCAAGGTAATTTCTAGGTTTTCAGATTGGTCATTTTTATTTATTATTATTTTTAATGACTCCATAAGTATCTTGCTATGGATTTGTCTTGCTGACCTCATTTCTGCCTGTTTATTGCAGGTCCACGTTGGAACGCACATGTGGAATAATTCAGCAAGGCGTGGTCAGCGTTTGTCTTTGGATAACCCTATGGCATTGATGGCCATGGGTGCCGAGTCCAAAATGATCCCAGACATGTTGCCGCCCCCGAAAGATTTGGTCTCTTCTCCGATGAACTTTGACCCATCAGTGTGGAATCAGTATGCTGCTGCTTTCTCGAACGGGCTGGCTATGAAAACCAATGAAATTTCAGTCATTCAAAATGGAGGAATCCCACTTTCTGGAAGTCTTGCCGGCGGCCCTTTGGTTGGCACCACTGGTGGCTTGATGAAGATTGACTCGCATGCTGGTATTCCGGGTACAGTTGCTGAAATGGAAAAGAACGGCTCAGAGAGCGTCGTAAAATCACAGTTTCCACATTTTATGGAAGAGGGCAAAGTGAACTAAGACCACACTGAGATTTCTTCAGTGACTTCAAACTTTGCTTTTCTACCAACTTTTCAGTAGGCACAATCAAATCCGTTTCCTTTGTGTTGCTTTTATTACAACGTATTTTTTTTTTTGTTTGTTTTTTTTGGCAAAGTTGTATAAAATTGAAATATGAGCAATGTGTTGATTTTGTGGACTTCATCTAAAAATTGATGTAACTACTGTAGTTATTACTGTTTTTGTTTTGTTTTTTTTTCACTAATATATGCGGGTATTTGTCAGTAATGTTTCTAGAAGTTGAATGTAAGTTTTACTTGAAAATATCTTTCTTCCAGAACTGTTGTACTCGTGAGAATTTACGATGTAAACTACAATTTTTACCGAATCTCACAGTAAATTGGAGTAGGCTACAATCTTGCCATTATGTTTTAAGTCTTATTCTTGTAGTCCCATGTTCCTGTTTTGCTTAACTTGTTCTCCGTGAAGAAACGTCCAGGGCTCATTTATTTCGCCGCTAATCCTGGGTAGCGTAGAATAGTTGTATAACAGTTTGCCGACGTTCCTGTTTGTATCCTTGCCTATTGAAGTGACTGGAAACTAGATTGCATATTAACTTATTCTTATTGAATTGCAGTGTCACTTCGATGTATCTGCTCTACCAAAAATGTAATTTAAGTGCCTCTGTGTGGTGCATTGCTTCTTAATAGTTTTGGGGGGGAGCGCCACAATATTATAATAATGAAGGTTCTTTTTGTTAATGACCAAAGTGTACTATATTTCTTGCATGTAGCTTTAGAGTATTGTTTGAGAAATCAATCCACTAAGCATTTAATGTGGCATTTGGGCCTTTATTCCCATCATTGGGATTGAACATCCTTCATTTGAAAACTCTGATCAGGTTTTCCTCTGGAAGGACCAGTACAACGCTGAAATCCCTGCACTTTATTTCTCTACATGCGGCCAAGATTTTGTAGATTTTAATTGGAACATCCACTGAACAGGGAGCTGTTTGTTTACTGTAACTTTTTTTTTTTTCTTTTTTCCCTCTATACAGTGTTTCCTGTTATCTTATTTTATCCATGTAAGCTGTGTTGATACGGATGTCTGGTTAAAAAGTGCTACTTTTGTAATGTATCACACGGAACCAGCAAACAATTAAATAACAGCTTTTTTTTGTCATTTTGCTTTTTGACCCCTGCTGCCCCCTTTTTCCTCAGAATGGTTTGTGTGCTATATTGTGGATTGAAAACATTAACTTGGGTCAAACATCTACCTCAATTAGATGCCTTTCTTATTCGTGGTCTACTGACTTGAACAGCTGTGTGTATGTATGTGTATATATATAATTTTTCCCCGGTCAGTGCTTTGAGTAGGTGATTGTTAATGGTTACAGACTTTCCAAAACCTGCTGAGTTGTTAGTTTTGTTGTTGTTTGTTGCTCGCTCTCTCTCTCTCTCTCTCTCTCTCTCTCTCTCTAGTAATGAATGTATCACTGACACTTTGCACAACTCTCACTCAGAATAGAACAAGGTGCCCTCAGAAAAGACTCCTGGACATTTTCTTTTGTATGCCTTGCCATGTTGTGCCTTTTTTTTTGTGATAAAGGAAAAAGATTGTGTCGGATCTTAGTCCGAGGGGTCTTGGATTCTTCATGCTGAGTCTGTTTTACGTTTGTTTACAGTGTATCTCCCCCCTTTTTTTGTAAAAAATGTTTTTTTTTTTTTTTTTTTTTTTTGTAAATGTTTGCTTGTGGGTTTTTTTTTTTTCTTTTTTTTTCCCCTCCTCATCCTTTCTTGATTATGTTTTTGGAAAAAAAAAATAAAAGCCAGGATCTTTCAAACCAAACCTGTGTGATGATTTGATGAGTATCAAGGTGTGCATAAGAGAACAAGTGATTTATGGGCTATAAATAAAATGACAGTGATAGGAAGCAGGCAACAGATGATTTTACTCCTATTTAATGATCCTCTGGATGTCAGGAGAGGGAGTGAGTCTCATCTCACCTTGTCACTAATGTGCTAAAGCTTTACTGAGTAACCGACTCAAGGCTCTGACAGCTAGCCAGCCTGCATTAGCTCCTGTTCGCTTCCGCCCTGCTGGAGGACACGCCTGGGCTGATTTCCCAACCGGTATCAGTCTATAATGGCAGGAACGACGGATAATATCCCTTTACAGCCTGTACGACACAAAAAACGACATGACAACAAAAATAAAGTCGGGTAAGAGAAGCGTTCACGGTTAGCATTAGCTTTAAAAACGCTGTTATGGTTGCTGGGGTAGCCTGCTAGCTTTGATGCTAACGCCAACAGACGTCTGGTATCTGGTTGGGTGTTTTGTTTTTGTTTGTTTTCTTTTGTTTTCTTTCGAAGCTTGTTTTGTCTAGTTTCGTTTTATTTCCTAACATTCTTATTTTGGGATAAACAGTCTATAAATGAGTTGCACCTACATCCTTGTTCCGGGTGATATCTTGCCCACGCGCAGGTGCATTTTTATTATGAATGTTGTTTTCAAATTCAAGGCAAAATATGATATGATAAAATATGATTTAAAAAAATGTAAAGCAGTGTTAGCAACCCGAATCACCGCTACATTTTTGCTGTGGAGTGACAATGTGCCTGTGAAAGGCTGATAATAATCAATAATCAGTTCATTTTAGGGTGTTTTGTAGTCTTTTGTTTCAGTGTTCGCAGTTTCGACACGAGGGTCTTGATGATAAATCACTGCTCTACTGTGAATTAATTCATATTTTGTTATGATCATGGTATAGAATGATCATCATGCATTCCATGGTCTTGACCTCAGGGTGTGTGTGTGTGTGTGTGTTCAATATAGTATATTGTCATTCCATCATGACCAGTAAGCACCTCTCCTGGTTAGGGTTTTCACTGGGAACACTGACTGGGTATGAGATGGGGACACACCCTGAATGAGACACCAGTCCTGCACAAAGCATCGTGTTTACAATTCACTGTCACACACTCACTCCTTTTGCCAAACCGCTTAATCCAACTGTTATGGTGACACTTGGAGAAAGCGGGGTACACCTTGCTCGACCATACACAATTTAGCATAACTAATTCAACCAAGGTGACGTGGTGGAGCAGTGGTTAGCACGTCTGCCTCCTGGGTTTGAGTCCCGGGCTCGGTGCGGATGTTTGTGTGTGGTTTGCATGTTCTCCCCATGCTTGTGTGGGTTTCCTCCTATCATCCAAAGACATGCACGTTAGGCTAACTGTCTGTTCCAAATGGCCCCCTAAGTACGAGTGTGAATGGTTGTGTATGTGTGTGATTTCAGAGTGTACTGCGCCTTCGACCAGCGTCAGGCTGAGATAGGCTCCAGCCCTGACACATATTGACAATTTAGCCAGCATATACTAACCAATGAGAAATTTTTTAAAATACGCTGGCGTACATCGAATAGGTTACGGGTAAGTTTTGTGTAAGCAGGCTGGTGGTATAAGGCGTAGTTCGGTGAGGTCGTCGAAAAACTTTTTTGACGTATGTTAGCGTATGGCTCATATGTTACGCATACGCCGGCCGTAAGTTGTTGGTAAGTTATTTGTAAGTTACTCATAAGTAATATATGTGACCCAGTCTGGCAAAATCAGTCACAGTGACCAAAAATTCTAAATTGAGTTAGCATTACCATTTAAAAGGGGAGACTCTAAGCTTTAACATGGTATGGCTAACTCAATTTTGAATATTTGGTGACTCATTTTGCCAGACTGGGTCACATATAATGTCTAGCGTACTTTGAACCTATGTATAACTTATACTAATGAATGCTTAGCGTGTTGGCAGCGCTTGCAATTTATGACCAATGAAAGTTAATGATGGAGACTTGTGGAGTACTGACCGGTTCCTTGTTTGAACGCCATTTTATTCACCAATCCCCCTAAACTCTTTTGCCCATACTACGCTAGTTGTAACACGTCAGATACGTCTACATACGTCAGCATATGTTGGAGTTCCTAATCCATAAGTTACTAATAAGTTATGTATACGTTCAAAACTGGAATAACATCAGTTCAGTGTATGCCAGCGTTTTATAGCCTCAAGGCTGGAGGAAACCGGAGAACCTTGAAGAAACCTAGACAGACATGGGGAGAAGGTATACAAAATCATTGCACAGACCCGAACTTAAGACCAAAGCAGGGACTGTGAGATTGCTCTTTGCCCGCTGTGCCACCATCCCATCCTATACAAATATAATTAGAATACATTTTCATCTGGCACCTTTCTTTTACATAAGGGACACTAAGTATAAACACCCCTCACATTCTGCTATTACAGTCACATGACCATCATTTACCTAAGCCAAATGAGTGAAGTGATGGTCACATGGTCAAATCAGCAGGACAGTGCTCATATATCAGTAAAAAAAAGAAAGAAAGAAAAAAAAGAAACGTATTGACAAACCGAGCATCTAGCACATGTGCCGCATATGTGGCTAATACAGCTACGACCGATACTTAAATAGGAAGAACAGGGTTGCTAACATGCTTTTATTTAATTCTGCAGTGATGTAAAAAGTCCTTGGCGTGCTCAGGCCTGGCATTTCGGCAGATTTGGGATTCTGTCTGTTACTAAACGTTTCCCAGCTCCATTTACTTAAATAACCTTCAAGTACTTGTACACTCTTTAAAAAGGGCTCAGACGTAGCTCAGTGCCAAACCCTGATTTTACTATGTCATTGTACAAATGCATGTGCGTACACGGTTGCTTGAACTGGCCTGGCATCACATCTGAGGTGTACTCCCGTTGCGCGTATAGCGTCCTCGGGATAGGCTTTGGACTCGGCGTGACCCTGTCCTGTATAAAACGCTTAATGATGAAGAATGAGACTAAACCATGATACGATAGAAACAACACAAATTTCTACACAGGAGATTGTTTACATTGAATAGAAATGGCCCAATGCCAAAAATTAAGTCTGTTTACATTGGTTAAGCCTTTTTCTTTATTTCTTTCTTGTTTTCTTTTTTTTTTTTTTTTAAGAATTTTAAGGCTATGTACCCTTTATACATGAACAAATGAAAGGAAAGGGAGTAGTAGATATCCTATCCCATATCTTACTAAGTCATGCCCCAACATTTTTTATTTGCAATGGAAATTATTTGAAAGAATTTGAGGCTCTTCATAATGCAAAGACTGGAAGCATTAGGGTTTTTTCTTTTCTTTTCTTTTCTTCACTCATTGTGTATATCTTCATTTCCATGAATAGGTATTCTGGTAAGTAGCCAAAACATGTACGTGTGCATAATTATTTGCCGCTGCCTGATATTATGTTCCGACACGTTCGAGGAGAACGCGGTGTGTTTGGAAGGTCATTTTTTTTCCAGGTAGGTGTGCACAGAGAACTGCGTGCCAAACATCACTGTCATGTAGATGAAGTTTGTTTGAGGAGGGAGGTGGTTAGGTGATAAATGTTATACTAGACATGGCTGAAGGACTTGAATTCAGTGTGTGGCAGAGAAGGGAAGAAACGGCCGTGAATCAACCTGGAACTATAAGATATGAAACGATATTTTATTATAAATCCTTTAACGTTGTTCTGCCTGAGTGTATTATAGATGTAATCTTTTGCCTTGGAGGTACAAGGTTTTGTTGTGGCTGTGGGAATAAAAGTGTGATTGCATTATTAATAAAAGTCCTGTATCTCTCTCTGTTCTTGCTTGCATTTGTTTTTAGTTAGTTGTCATCTCACTCACTCATTTGCCGAACCACCTACTCCTGTTCGGATTGTGGGGATCTCTGTTGGGGAACACCCTGAACAGCTCACCAGTCCATCACACAGCCAACACACTCACACTTACACCTAGTGGTAGTTCCGCTAATTAGCCGAATGTGCATGTGTAATAAACAGGTACACCCTGAACTGCTCATCAATCTAGGTCCGACACATACACACAACCATTCACACTCCCATCTATGGCTATTGCTGTGAGGCGGACGTGCTAAACTCCACATCGCCGTGCCACCCTTATTTAGTCTTCCATATTACTGTTAATGGAGTACGACCGTGCTAACATCCTGAATTAATATACTGAGGACATGAGTTTACATTTTGAGGCCACTGATGAAGAGAGATTGTGTTACTGAATATTGTGCAACTTGAACCTATGAGTTAGCATTTATGCTGTGGGACCATCGCGCATAATATGCCGTCCTCAGTTAATTATTCGTAAAGAGAATTCGTGTATGGTGTCGGTAGTTAATGCTTGGTCCATGTCACAATGTCGCTGACTTCCAAAATGTATTATTGGGTCTAAATCTTCTCCCTGTTTCAGTTCTCGTGATCACAATGGTGTAATTTAACTCGTAGTTAATTTAATATATCAATTTATCGCCGTGACACATTGAGAGGCTTCATGAATGTATTATCTTTTGGCCTCTATATTCATATCTGGCCTAGCGTTATGAAACAAATGAAGCACACGTCACTTCAGCGGGTCTGTAGATTCCTATTACGGCTGCAGAACTCTCTCCGGACTTCAACTATCATCAGAACACAGCCCCCCACTCAGTCTCTCGTGCTCTCTCTCACTCACTGTTTAATCCTATTAGGGTCAGGGGGAGGGTGGAGCCTAAACTGGGCAAAGGTGGGGTACACCCTGAACAGCTCTCCAGACCATTGCGGGGCCAACACACACGACCATTCATACTGACGTACCGTATTATAATTAGGTGAGGCTCAGCTGGGTGGAGAAATACTCGGTTTCTATTGTGTTCAACTGGGACAAAAAAATTTGGGTGGCACGTTGATGTAGTGGTTCGCACGTCCGCCTCACAGCAACAAGGTCCTGGGTTCGAATCCCCGCCTCGACAAGGGTGTTTCTGTATGGAGTTTGCATGTTCTCTCCATGCTTTCGTGGGTTTTTTCCGGGTACTCCGGTTTCCTTTCACAGTCTAAAGACATGCACGTTAGGCTAAATGGCTGTTCCAAATGGCCCCTAGGTGTGACATTGAATTATTGTGTGTGTGTGTGTGTGTGTGTGTGTGTGTGTGTGTGTGTGTGTGTGTGTGTGTGTGTCTGTGTGTTGCCCTGTGATAGACTGGCGAGCTGTTTAGGGTGTACCTTGCCTTCGCTGAGATAGTCTCCAGCCTCCCCATGACCCTAATCGGACAGTCAGATACAAACACAGTAGAGGCAATAAAAAGCATTCATTCATGTTCTGAACCTACTTGGTCATGGGGAGGCTGGAGCGTATCTCAGCCGACTCTTGGAAAAGGCGGGCTACACTCTGAACAGCTTGCTATTCCATCGCAGCACCACCACACACAACCATTCACATTCACACTCACATCTAGGGGTAATTTGGAACAAGTGATTAGCCTAATGTGAGTGTATTTGGATTGTGGGAGGAAACCAAATTACCCGGAGGAAACGCGCTCATGCATGGGGAAAACATGCAAACTCCATACAGAAATACCCTTGCTGAGCACGGTACGTGAACCCAGGACCTTCTTGCTGTGACACGGACTTGCTAACCACTACATCACCGTGCCGCCCTTTATGTATACATGTGGACATTCAGGTATAAAAGCCCATATCTCACCGACCTATTAACCGATTCATACATGACTGGCTCTTCGGTGAACTCTGGGTCCAGCAATTTTCTAGATGGTCAGTAGCAACATTGGAAGCGTAGCAATATGATACTGAATTAATAATCCATCTCAAATATCATTTTTTTCTTCATGTTTCTGCTAATAACAGTTTCCACGTGTTCGGGCCTTGGGAAGCACGTCATGGTGTTCTAGCTGTGTCTTGTACAGGAGCTGTATGGTGTATGGTGTACAGTGACCTTTGCAAGAAATATGATTTTGAGTTGATGCTGAAGCAGACATTTCTAGCTATGAGTCGTAATGGAGCTTTTGAGGGAGTCATCCGGAGGAACTACAACTCTTGTGCAGCAGTTGTATTGTGGATAGTTTTCCTTGCATGACCGAGCTTATCTACATGTACCAAGAGTGTCTGAAATTTCTTACTACTGCCTGCAAATTATTTTCATTTGCTTTTAGGAGATCTTGAAGGTTTCTACAGTTTTTGTAAAATGATTTTATAAATTGACTGAAAGCTGCTTTAATACCGTTAATACCTGTATTATATGTGTATTTAGTTAATCAAGCACTTTTCATTATTATTTTACAAATTTTACTAATTATATTTCACTAATATTACTAATTACATTGATCCTGAGTCTGATGTTACATGATTGCGACAAGACATATAAAAGAAACAGTGCATGATGATGATGATGATAATAATAGTAATATTAATAATAATAATAAAAAAACAAGGGGCAGATTAGGAAAGAGAAAGTTTTGCCTGGAGGAACGTTTTTCATTTCTGTAGTCACCGTGTATGTAGAAGAGCATTTGCAGTTGAAACTGAAAGAATTTCCTGCACTTCCTCAGAGTGCAGATAAAGACCAGTGGTTTGCTGTAAATTCCAGCATGTGGCAGATGTGTGTTACTGTTGGTTCCTTCAACAGCTGGAATGTTCCACCTGGGGAAACTAAGATGTATAAGACGTATAATTAAATATGAATGTTTTTCAGGTGCTGCCCATGGTCGAGGTGCTGTGGAGCGGGGGAATTTCGTCCCCGGACAGTATGGCTGGGCCACCCTGAGAAGAGGGAGCAGCGGTACCCGAAGAACGTTATCAATAATCAAAAATATAATTTCTTCACCTTTCTGCCAGGGGTAAGACTCAATACATGTTCCCCCAGGAGATTCACTCCGTGTTTTCCTAAACCTGGTGAATCTTTTTCCATGACTTTCGTTCTTAGTCCCCTCCTCTGAAACATAATTAACCAGCTTTTTTTTTAAAGAAACATTTTGCATGTCAAATCTTGGATTCCGTCCAGTGCTTTTGTGTACGAAAAAATCTGATACTGTGATGAGTAATGTTGAGACACGACAACCATTTGAATATCATTATAAAATTCTAAAGACCAGGCGTAGAGGTATAAGATATGGCGAAGTTAGGAGATGTTTGTGTTGCATGTCTATTGCAATCTCAGCTTTCTGCTCGTGGCTGGCTGGGGTTGAACCTGAAGGCTGTTTTACAGCTGTAGCTCATCCACCTCGAGGTCCGGCGCTACGTGTGTTCTAAGATGTGTTTTTGCTCGCTGGGGATGTACAGTGGCAATATGAGTTAGCGTGGCCTTAAAGTCAGTACAATATGTCCATGATATTATGCAATGTGCTGCTTAAACGTGATTGGCTGATTGGGTCTTGAGAGAACCCTGGTTCATTATGGTAATTCAATTGTTATTATATAATATATTATTTATTATTTATTAATTATATATTCATTCATTCATTTGTTGAACCGCTTAATTGTACCAATGTTGCAGGGTGTCCGGAACTTATATCATTCAACTCCAGATGAAGGCAGGGTACACCCTAAACAGCCTGCCAGTCCATTACGGGGCCAACACACACACACACACACACACACACACACACACTTCTAGGCACAGTTTGGAACAGCTAATTAGCCAAACGTGTATATTTTTGGACTGTGGGAGGAAACCGGAGTATCTGGAGAAAACCCACACATGCACAGGAAGAACATGCAGACTCCAACACAGAAAAGCCCAGGACTCATTCATTCATTCATTCATCTTCTGAACCGCTTATTCCTAATTAGGGTCGCGGGGAGGCTGGCGCCCATCTCAG
>JAOUQZ010000017.1:19538502-19564993 GCA_028564935.1 Neosilurus hyrtlii
ATTTGGAACAACCAATTAACCTACTGTGCATGTTTTTGGACTGTGGGAGGAAACCGGAGTACCCGGAGGAAACCCACACATGCACAGGAAGAACATGCAGACTCCAACACAGAAAAGCCCAGGACTCGAACCTAGGATTTTGTTCCTGTGAGGGGGATGTGCGAACCACTATTCCACCAAGCTGCCCTTGTAATAATAATAATAACAATAATAATATTTTTTGTTCATTTAACGAACGGCTTAATCGTGCTATATTTGCTGGAACGCTGGTGCCGATCTGAGCAACTCCAGGTGAAGGCAGGGTACACCTTAAACAGCTCGCCAGTCCATTGCAGGGCAGCACACGCCAGTTAGCCTACCGTACTGTTCCTTTGTGTTGTGGGAGGAAATTGGAGTACTCGGAGGAAACCCGCACAAGCACGGGAAGAACCTGCAAACTTCACGCAGAAAAGCCGTTGTCGAGCCTGGGACTCGGACCTAGGATTCCGCTGCTATGAGGTGCATGTGCTAACCACTACGCCACAGTGCCGCCTATTATTATTAATATTAATAATATTGCTAATATTATTATTATTATTATTGCTGCATCCCCTGAAATCCTCGGTAATGAACGAGTGAAATATTGAGCTTTGCTTCATTTTTTGTGAAGCCTTTCAGTCACGCCAGTATTGACATTTCACATGCTCACCTCCGGCCACATTTGCATGAGGTTTACTTGTTGGTTTGCGTGTTTGAATCTGACCTGTTTCACTTCAACTCCCTTCGCTGAAGAATGAATCTTTTCCCAAATGTTTTCATTTTAGGAATGTCCACCTGCAGCTATAACCATTAAACATCATGCCGAGTTGTTTTAATAAAAATATTGAACTAATCCATTATGTTACACACAGGTGCTGTTCAACCAGTTCAAGTACTTCTTCAATCTGTACTTTCTACTGCTGGCCTGCTCTCAGTTTGTGAATGAACTCCGACTGGGAGCTCTGTATACGTACTGGGTTCCACTGGTGAGTCCAGGCCAGTTTTCCATGCTTTTGCTGGTGAAATATTATCAACCACCAGATATACTATATAATATACGGTAATCATATATGTGCGTGTACATTTTTTTGTTTGCTACAGGGCTTTGTTTTGATCATCACCATAGTGAGGGAAGCAGTGGAAGAAATACGATGTTTTCTGCGGGACAAAGAGGTCAATTCACAGATTTATAGCAAGCTCTGTACAAGAGGTGAGCTGTTGTTTTCACTGGAATGCCATGCAGCTGGATGAGGGCTGGCAGTGTTCATGTCAGAGAATAAGATTGTTGTTGAGAATGTACATGTATAAGCCTGTAAGCGTGAGTGTCGGCATTACCTAACGCATACTGAGTGATTGTCCAGAAAATATCAGCAACATTATGCTATTGTTAGAATTTGGACAAGCTTACTGGATATTAAGATCAAAGCTGTCTGATTGGTCAGATTTGACAGATCTAATACTCTGATTCAGTGTATTTATTTATTTATTTTAAAACATTTATTTATTTTTTTCCTGGCCGGCGTCGGTGGTGTAGTGTAGGTAGAGTATTTTCAAAAAATGATTATAATAATAAAAGTAATAATTTTTGTATTTAAATTTTTCCACCATAAAGAGTTGAAGATAAGTTCCTAAAATATCCTTAAATAGATTAATATACACAAATTTTTATTAGATCAATTTGATCTTTAAAGAAAATTATATATACAGTACTGTGCAAATAGTATATACAGTGTGGGGCCACCGAAACGCCCTCGCTGTGCCTGTGACTTGAACCCAGCATCTTGCTGTGAGGCGGACATGCTAACCACCACACCACTGTGCTGCCCTGGATAGTATTATCAGACCAGTATTAGCTGCAGATCAGCTGGTACTTTGAGCTATGATATCTACAGTAAAATAGGAAAATAGTTTCGATCACAGTGGAGTTCTTGCACTCTGGCTTACACATGACACATTTCCGTTTAGGAGTTGTGCGCTTCTCGATACAATCATCCGTCTGCACAGCGTCTTCAAGATTTACGTTTCTCCAGCTTCCCGGTTCAGAGGGATCTCAGGAAACTACCCTTAGCATCCCTTCCACCCTTTCTCCATACACCCTGAACAGCTTGCCAAACCACTGCAGGGCAACACGCACAACCGTCAGACGTTCACACTCCTGTCCAAACCTAGGGTCAATTTGGAACAGCCAGTTAGCCTAATGTGCATGTCTTTGGACTGTGGGAGAATATGCAAACTCCACACAGAAATGCCCTCACTGAGCCCTGGACTCAAACTCAGGACCTTCTTTTTGAGAGGCGGACGTGCTAACCACTACACCACCATGTCACCCTCTTATAAAATTATTAAGCACAATTATAATCATGGCTGGCACAGTGGTGCAGTAGTTAGCACTTCCGCCTCACAGCAAGAAGGCCTCGGTTCGATTCCTGGGCTCGGCTCTCTTGTTTCTGTGTGGAGTTTGTACGTCCTCCTCGTGCTTGTGTGGGTTTCCTCCGGGTACTCCGGTTTCCTCCGACAGTCCTAAAACATGCACAGCAGGCTAATTGGCTGCTCCAAATCGCCACTAGGTGTGAGTATGAATGGTTGTGTGTGTGCGTTGGCCCTGCGATGGCCTTGCGAGCTGTCGAGGTTATACCCTGTCCTCGCCCAGAGTTGGCTGAGTTGGGTTCCAGCCTCCCATGATCCTAATTAAGATTAATTGGCCTAAAAATGAATTATAATCATTAGGAAACTGCTGTGGTTTTAGAGGAGGAGAACAATTCAGACAGTTATTGGAAAATACTCGACTTTACGTCACATGAGGCTGCATCACACCACAGCGTTATTGTTTATTTTGCTATAACAGTACACCCTGTTGTGTTGTATTACGACCAAATATCCTTTGGATTTATCTGTAGAGTAGATTTAATTACGTTAAGGCATGAAGAATGCCCCAAAAATGCATTTTTTACCGCAGGGCGGTAGTCATGCATTATTATAAAGTGGAAAAGAGGAAATCGTGCTAGTGTCACACATAGCTGGCTTATATTTTACCACAGCTGAGCTACTTAGCGGGGCTACTGGCTACCTCAATCAGGGCAGTAGGAGTGGAAAAAATACACATTTTAAAGTCATGTTTAAAGTACCCCATGCTCTGAACTCTGAGTGTAGTTTTTTGGTAGCTTGTTAAACAGAATTTAAACACAACTCTTAAATTCCCAGGTTACATTTTCCAACCCCACTCTGAATTTTCACTACCATAACAGAGTACAATGACCTTTTTGATACCCCAATTGCACATACCTGTGTACGTGTACATGCTAATGTTTTGCATATGCTTCGTATGAGGTCCCGACACAGGTTATAGGTCACTGACCTTTTCCAAACAATTTTAGTCATTAATTTGGAGTGGAATGAGAGAACGTTCTGCCCGCTTCCAGAACTCTTGTAAAGACTCATAGGAGGGTATTGTTAGGAAGTAAATGGAAACCTCGAGGTCTGGGAAATCTCAACAGAAACCCTTCAAGTGAAATGGAATATGTACCCATAAATATCCATATGTGTAATCCATGATTAATGCTTTTCTTTCTGAAATATCATCACATAAATGCCAAAAATATTTATATATATATATATATGATTTAATGGCGTTTTGCTAATTTAAACTTTTAATTCTAACTTACTCTATACTACACAGGCCCAAGTGGATAACGCTTGATTCAAATCAACAAACACTGTCTCGGTCACTCGGTCGTCATTATACTCGCACTTTAAAATGGAAAAATAAAATCATTAAAATCTTATTTTGTTTGTTAGTATATACTAAAACACTGAACGAGTTTGAAAACAGTGTTATGGATCGTGGTTTACTTAAATGTCCATGTAGTAAGTACTAAACTTTGAGTGCGTAGCTAGAAATCAAGTCAACTATAAAAATCTCATTTTAGTTCACTTTTCTTTTGTTTCCATGTAGCGTATATAAAACCTGCTTGTGTGTATGTGTGAACTCATGCATCTGTCATGTAATTAAAATGAAAGAAATAAACCCTAAAAATGTGTAATCACACAGATTTGTTTTCTTATATACTACACAGGATTGTATAAAAGAAACGAAATCAAATTTTAGTTTAGATGGCCTTTTTTTTTGCGTATTTATAAATGACCGAGGCAGGTGAGCTCCACACACTCGTAATAATAAGCGCTTGATTACGGCACATTTTTAAACTCATTTAAAGTTTTAGTAGCCCTCTAAATTATAAGGAAACATAGAAAAGTATATATTTTAGTGTATACTACACAAAAACACAAGGAAAGCAAACTAAAATGAGATTTTTTTTACTCATTTGCCGAACCACTTAATCCTACTTGGGTTGCGGGGAGGCTGGTGCCTATACAGGGCAACACACACAACCATTCACACTCACACCTAGGGGCAATTTGGAACAGCCAATTATGCATAATGGCATGTCTTTAGATTGTGGGAGAAAACCGGTGTACCCGGAGGAAACCCAGGACTTTCTTGCTGTGAGGCAGACTTCCTCATCCTAATAACCACACCAGCTGTGGGATTTTTTCCTGTTTTTAACACTTTAAGTGACCAACTTAAACCAGCAGTGTTTCTCAACAATAATTCAAGCTGGGATAATGTTTATTAACCCCCAGATAGAGAAACAATCACACCGTGCTCTTCCTGTGCAGTATATACTACATATTCGGTTATCTGCATCCACAGAGAGATTTCCGGCACTGCTAATCTCCTTTCTTGTCTTCTTCCAGGAACCATGAAGGTGAAAAGTAGCAGCATCCAGGTTGGAGATCTTATCATCGTCGAAAAGGTTGGAGTGTTAATCAGCTCTGTCTTTGTAAACAGTTGAGATCATGTGACTAATGGTGTCTTATCCTAACGAATACTTGAGCTGTTTTCCCTTCTGTAGAGATTTGTAATTTGACTCTTATGCCAAACATTATGGTGCAACTCTATCTATCTATCTATCTATCTATCTATCTATCTATCTATCTATCTATCTATCTATCCATCTGTCTGTCTGTCTGTCTATCATCTAAATATTAGTTTAAAGTGAGTTTTAATAATTTTTTAAACATCAGTTTAAATATTAAACATCAACAGTATTTTAACCAGGCACCGCTGAGGCGTGGTGGATAGCAAGTCTGTCCTGGGTTCAAGTCTTGGGCTCAGCGGGGGCGTTTTTGTGTGGAGTTTGCATGTTCTCCCCATGCATGTGTGGGCTTCCTCCAGGTTTGTGAGTGTGAGTGGTTGTGTGTGTGTGTTGCCCTGCGAACAGACTGGCAAACTGTTCAGGGTGTACCCTGCCTTCACTTAGTGTCAACCAGGCTCCAGGCTCCCTGCAACCCTACTGGTATTAAGCGACTCTGCAAATGAATGAGTGAATATTATATCCTCTTAATATTAAGCCAGGAGTACAATATAGTTTATGTCTTATTTCATATGATGGCATAATTGCCCTTAATGAGTACAAACTATTTCAAGACTAACTCGTGTAGCCTCAGGCCTGCGCATACTTCATTACTAATCCTGTGTAATTCCTCTGCGGTATTTTGTGTTGTCTTTTGTCAGGTAGTTGCTTAATTGCTGGCACTCTGCAGCTTGTTGTAAGAAGATTTGGTTGGGCTTCGAAGACGTGAACGCTCAGGCTACATTTTCCGTCTGACACCTCGAGTGAAGGCATTCTTTTACTGTTAGAACACTGTTGTACTGAGAGAGTTCATACGTCGCTCTAAATTGAGCTGGAATCCCTAACATAAATCTAAAGGGACTGGCTGTGAGAAATATTTAGTGTCTTAATTATAACTTATTTAAATCTTTGTCACTCACTCATTTGCCAAACTGATTAATCCGGTTAGGGAGGCTGGAGCCTATATCAGCCGACTCTGGGTGAAGGCGGCGAACAACCTGAACAGCTCACCAGACCGGGAAACCCACACAACCATATACAATCACACCACACATGGGGCAATTTGGAACAGCTTATTAGTCTGATGTGCATGTCTTTTGACTGTCGGAGGAAACCGGAGTACCCAGAGGAAATCTACATAAGCACGGGAAGAACATGCAAACTCAACACAGCTCACCAGACCAATGCAGGGCAACACACACTCACTTCTAGGGGCAATTTGGAACAACCTATCAGCATAATGGGCATGACTTTGGGCTGTTGGAGGGAAGCGGAGAAACCCATGCAAGCACAGGAAGAACTTGAACTTTATTGGACCACTCTGAAGTCTAGATAGTTTCTAAGCAACTGGAAAAAAGGGACTAGGCAATTTGATGTGATTGGTGGACTGGATTCATGATATAATACAGAATTTGTATGATTTCATAATGTTTAACGTGTCCGCCTCACAGCAAGACGGTCCTGGATTTGAGTTCTGGGCTCCGGTGTTTCTATGTGGATCTAGGTTGCATGTTCTCCCTGTGCTCCAATTTGGATCTGGCTGTTCCAATTTAGCCCTGAGTGTGAGTGTGAATTCCTGTGTGTGTATGTTGCTCTGCGATGCTCTGGCGAGCTGTTCAGGGGGTAACGATCTCAGCCTTCACCCAGTATCAGCTGAGATAGGCTTTAGCCTCCCCATGACCCTAATGAGTGAGTAAACAAGTGGTTTCCTGTAGGAATCACTCACTATACAGGGCAAGAAGTGGATGTACTCAAAATGAAACAGGATCAGGTTACTCCACCTCGTAGAGGAGACATCTTTGAAGCTTGTCATGTATACGTCTCTCTCTCTCTCTCTCTCTCTCTCTCTCTCTCTCTCTCTCTCTCTCTGTATCCATCTTTCTCTCATTCTTTCACTCTCCACTCTAGAATCAACGAGTTCCTGCTGACATGATCTTCCTCCGGACGTCTGAAAGAAACGGTAAACACCTGGCACTCCATCCCCGTCTTCCCAAAAGAAAGAGAAGGGGACGCTGGGTCGAAAATAAAATTACATCTTAACTGTAGGGTTCAGTTTAAAATATGGACAGACATGTCCAAAATGTCCAAAAACGTCTCCCTGGCCGGAAATACACAATGCCATGTGGCTATATGTGTATATGTTGATTTGTTTCTTTTTTTGTTTGTTTGTTTTTTAAACTTGGTTTAAAAAGGTTTGGCCTGCTGAGCTTGATATGGCATGGAATAATCAAATCTCATCTTGACTGAGATTTCTTTTTGTCTTTCAAATGGCAAAGGCAGTTGGCGAGGAAAATCAAGACATGCAAAGCAACGCAGAAAATCGAAAGAATACACAAAACAAACAAATGCAAAGGGCAGAAGGACAGGGTATCATCTGAATAAACAAATGACCAAGAGATTGAAATTTGTTGCGTGCTAGGTGGTGTTGTTGTTTCTAAAAAGTTCAACTGCAAGGTCATTGGCTGGAACAGTCCACGCCTGGAAAACGAAAAAGAAGTAGAAGAGACTTGACGTAAAGACGATTAAAATGTCTGAAGTGTAATAACACAGTTATTATTTTTAATATGTTTATTTATTTACTTATTTAAATCTCACACACTAGGCTCTCAGGCCACAGCCTCAGTGGTCATCAGACTACAAACAGCCCTAAATAGTTTTCGTGAGAGTCTTGAACGTTTTTTCTTTGGAGATGGGGGGTGGCTGAAACCTGCCCTCTTGATGTGTTGGTTTTACGGGAAGGGGTGCATTGTTATCTGCCCTGCAGATGTAGACCATTAGGTCAATTATAAGAGCCTAAGGTTCTACAGCCCCAGCAGGATGACACATCTTTGAAATGGGGGCAGGGATGTTAAACCTTACATATAAACCAAACTCTGGTTTCAGCTGGATTTGTGTTGTCTTCAGTGCCACCCCCCACATTTGATAGCATTTATAAACTTTTAGATAAAACTGCATGACGATGAGTTATGTTATAGGAAATTTGTTCTTGGATAAACTCTCCTGTAAAGTACATAAAAAAATGTAAATACCCATGCCTGGACCACACTTGCAAAACAAAGGAATTATGTGGCACACTGCCCTCTAGAGGCTAACAATACACCTCAATAAAGCACTTTAAAACTACAGTGAATGCATCCTGTAAGCCCAAAGAACCAGTAGTGTCTAATCACATGTCCTGAATGTGATTGACGCATGATGCACTCTCGCTACTGTTCTAAACCAGTATTGAATCCTGTTTTTTCTTCTTCTCAAGGTTCGTGCTTCCTCAGGACTGACCAGCTGGATGGAGAAACAGACTGGAAACTGCGCCTCCCAGTGGCCTGCACGCAAAGGCTCCCAACCGCAGCAGTGAGTTATGCACTCGATTCCCAACATTCTCAGCTTGAATCCACAAAGAAGTGGCATTAAATATATAGCTTGCGCTTCCTTCTAGGACCTTCTACAGATCAGGTCGTTTGTGTACGCCGAGGAACCTAATATTGACATCCATAACTTCATCGGTACCTTTACCAGGGTGAGTACAGATAACCTCTTATAAAGCATAGTAAATGTTGAACGGAGTTTGTAGAAAGAATATAAGCTCACTGGAACTCTCCTCTTTTAGGAGGACGGAGACCCTCCGGTCAACGAGAGCCTGAGTATTGAGAATACACTGTGGGCCAGCACTGTTGTTGCCTCAGGTAAACAAAGTTGTTACACCGTTTCGGTGGGTTCACGTGGGTAACTGCTCTTCACCTATCTTGTTTTGTGCCCTGTGTTTGCAAATACAGGTACAGTGATAGGGGTCGTGATTTATACTGGCAAGGAACTTCGCAGTGTCATGAACACTTCCAATCCAAGGAATAAGGTAACAGGTTTGCAATCAGTTCAAGTATAAAATATGATAGTAATCAAAATAGGAATAATCCAGCGTGGCACTGTGGCGTAGTGGTTAGCGCAGCCACCTCACAGAAAGAATGTCTTGCGTTCGAGCCCTGGGCTCGGCGAGGGCATTTCTGTGTGGACTCTGCATGTTCTTCCCATGGTTGTGTGGGTTTCCTCTGGGTACTCTGGTTTCCTCCAACAGTCCAAAGACATGCGCATTAGGCTAATTGGCTGTTCTAAATTGTCCCTAAGTGTGTGTGTGTGTGTCTTGCCCTGCGATGGTATGGCAAGCTGTTCAGGGTGTACCCCCTTCTCCCAGTGTTGGCTGAGATAAACCCTGGGCTCCCTGCAACCCTAATAGTACAATGAATCAGTTTGGCAAATGAGTCAGAGAATAATGATGAGTATTATTAGATAATCCTAAAATAAAAATAATAAAAAACGCAACATAATAAAAAAGAATTCATTCATTTATTCATTTTCTGAACCGCTTAATCGTAATAAGGGTCGCAGGGAGGCTAGCGCCCATCTTAGTCGCCTCTGGCCAAGGGCAGAGTACACCCTGGACAGCTCGCCAGGCCATTGCAGATTAATTAATTAAATAAATAGATAGATAATAAGCATTGATTGAATGAGGTAAAGTGTGATATAAAGAAATATTCATATACATGTTTTTTTCTCTCAATGTGGATATCACCCCCCAAGGTCTGAATAATTCTCCATATCATACAAAAGCAGAATCTTATAATTGCTTTATGGTTCATTCAAAATATTTTCCAATGGCAATGATAGATAAGTCGGCTTGTTCAGGAATGCAGAGAATTAGCTGCAGGCTTCCCACCAATCAGGAACAACAAAATATTTTGAATGGATAATAATAATAATAATAATAATAATAATAAATATCAATTATTTCCAGAAGGTTGAATGTCACTGAATAGTCTGTACAGCAATTTACCCTGAGAATGAGGCAAATAAATGTTTAGTATATACTTCTAAAGTCTAAAATCAGTTTGTTTTTTTTTTTGGATTATTTTCCATTTTTAAAGCGTAACAATGATAATACTGCCCGTTCCCTCGAAATGGTCACATGTACTCCATTAGAGCATCTTCTAAAACTAATGTACAGTTTGAAAAAAGTGTATTTTTTTGCATTTTAAAAACACAAAGGCCATATTGCGTGGCTTTCTTTATATATTTTGGATTGAATTTTATTGAAATTTCAGGATTTCAGAAAAAGTGACTATAAAGTTTTGTCCACTGTTTTGATTCAAACTGAGTATGTGAGGTAATTACCGACATTAATGCCATTTGTTTATGCAGCATAGGAATGGTGCATTCTAATTGGTCCACTGTTTCAGGATTAAGAGGCATTATTCTGAGTGGATAATGCTTGAATCAAAAGGACAGATGCTCATGGTCAACTGGAGCAGGTGTCTGTGTAGTATAAACTAGACTTTGAATGAGTAAATTAAACAGATGCCTTTGCTCCACAGTGCTAGCTCGGCTCAGAGCGCACAGGGCTCACCTGACCTACCTGTGTCATGGTTAAAATACGTAATTATTAACTATAAAAATCTTGTATTAGTTTGCTTTTCATTATGTTTCCATGTAGTCTACACACAGATGTCATTAAAAACTTTGAGACCATAATTTTCAACATAATTTTTATTCTGGTACCCAAAACTGGATAATTTGTTTAACATGTTGGCTTAAAAAAAACAACAAAACAAAATGGCACCTGCCAAAATGAAAGTCACAACAGTCAGTATCGGGTATGGCCTCCGTTAGCGGTGATACAGGCGGTGATTTTCGGTGATACAGCACAGCGAATGCGGTTTCGCAAGTGCTGCAACCAGATGTAGTGATCCTGTTTGGGAGTCGTCACTCTCTCTCGTCCTGGATGTGGCCTGTCGTCAACTGACCCTGTCATGCTGTAGCAGTCAGTAAGGTTTCTGATGGTGGGTTATGTACATCCCATACGCCTCACTACCTCACTGTATCTCAACCCGGCCTCTACCATAACCATTGACCAGAGACATTGTTCACGTAATAGACATGGCATTATGACGTGCACTAGACTAACAATAGTGGACATTTCTGAGCCTTTATATAGGCTTTCCAAACCACTCCTCAATTGTGCAGATTGTGTTTTGCTCAAACTGCATTTGGTCCACTTTTGCAAAGTGACCTACACATGTGCAATGAAGCGTGACAAAATGACAACTTTCAATTTCTCAATTGAATTTTCTCGAGCAATTTTCTCAAGTGCCAAGTACTATCAATAAAGAAACAGGGTATATTCCCAACCCCTCTACAAGTACAGATACAGTGTATAGCAATTTCTCTCTCAAAGTTTTTATTGACTGTCACTATGCTTTAAACCTTTACAGCGAGTTAAAGAGACGCTTTTACATCATTTTGTACCTGGTCGCCTGTGCACTTGGAGTTCTCCTGCACCCGTCATGATTTAAAAAAATAGACATAAAAATCTTGTTAAATGTGTTTTATTCTTATGTTTCTGTGTAGTATATACTAAAACTATTATGTCCTGCCTCGCCTTCAGTGCTAGTTGTTAATTAACATATGTAATAGTTAACCAATCAGATTATGCCATTCCCGTGTAGTATATACTACTACAATTTATACAACAGTGTTTTTGAATTCTTGAATCTGATTGGTCAGAAGTTGTACGAATCATGTTTATATTACTGTGCTTGTATAATTACAGCTTATTCACTAAACTTGTAAGGCAGATAATCTACATAATATCAAAGCAAGTTCAACTTTGTACAGTTTTAAGCTAATCTTGATAAAATTGTCTATTTTGAAAGTCAAGATCTTAGAGCAGGACATCTACAACTCTCGCAACCCTAAATACTATAGTGGTGTTGGAAAAACTTGAAATAAAATGTGCTGTAATAATGCTTGGGAGGAATATTCTCCATGCCTGAAGCCCACTTTGAACTGTGTTTGTTATCATGTGACCCTGTTTTCTTGCACAGATCGTGCTGGTTGATATAAGCAGGATGTAATAATTGTCTTTATGCAGGACTATCGATAGAGGATCATTATCTTATAATCTGACATGGAGGAGGACATGTTATCAGAGATCGATCAGCAGTGTGAGATGTAATAACCTTAAAAGATCAGCTTAAGGCTATAATACACAGAGAGAAATGTACTCTTATTTAACAGATTCAAATGTTTGATCAGTCTTAGGCCGCATCTACACAGGAGGTGATGAGCGACAACCAATTTAAGCAACATGCGAACAAGCAAATCTCACCCGTTGCCTAGGTAACCCTTTTGCATGAAACCGTGAGCAGTGATCAGCTAGTTCCACGCAGGAAGTGTACTGTAGATCCACGAGCAGTATTTACATTTTAAATTTATGGAATTTTGCCCTTATCCAGAGTGACTTTGGATATGCAACACAGAACTTTAAACGCTAAACCACCACTGCCACTGCAGTATCTAGCTAGTTCACTAATAAGTAGCTTATATTATCATTAGCTTATATTATCAGAATCAATAGCTTATTATCATCATTATTATTACATGGCGGGAATAGTCAGAGACTCTTGTGCATGAACCGGGAAGAGTTAAATGTATATAAATATAAACTCGCAGGAAGTGCTGACACGTTTCCGGGTATTATCTTTGTAAAATTTCTATGTGCAGTCACACATGTTCTATGTGCAGTTGAAAAGCACACGGCAATAATGAGCTGCTCTTCCATGTTGACGTGGGAGAAGTCGTTAAACTCAGGTTCGTTGTTTCTCTATGGAAAATGTTTTGGGCAACTCAATATTTGGTGGCGTCTGTCAATCAACGGCATCATGACTGCATATTGCTTGAATCACGTCATGTGGAATTTCAGCTCAGTTGAACTCCATACCTGCCCACTTGGAGTCATTTGAGAAAATAAATAAATTAATGAAAAAAGTTTTATTTTGGATTTTAAGCTTTAGAATATCAAGTTCAATATTAAACCACAGCACCATTACGGGGTGACGGTGACATGGAAGTGTTGTGATTTAAATGTACTGGTGTATATACAGTATACCATGCATTCATGTATGACTCCTGTGTGATGTATATAAATGTAACGTATTATGTGTAGATGTGTAGTTTTATTTTATTCAGAAGTTCACTAGTTTATTTCTGATTTGTTAGTTTAATATCTGTATACTGTTATTTTTGCCGTTATCTTGCCTTCTTGAAACTGAGGTATCCATATCCTATTCTCACGATTTCACCCTCACGCAAGAGTGGAATGAACTACAAATGGTGGCCTTTTCAGACAGGCTAATGCAAACTATTAAACACATTTTAGTAGGTTGACACTTCGTAGATGTAAGTAAAAACCACCTGATGATGAAAATATACATATTTGAAGCGTTACCATTTTGAAGACCTTTCTTTCATTCTGTTTTTAGGAGCTTTGCCATGATTTTTACCCTAAATCAGTTGCCAGAAAGTCATCTAAATATTCCATGAATGTCAGAATACTTTACAGTTTTTGAGCATGATATGGAGTAGATGGACACAGACTACGGTGTGGACTTTTTGAATTCAATTGATTTTGTTGTGCTGAACAGTTTTCAAAGATAGTGATCGCATTGCAAACCCCAAAAAAACTTAATTAATGAACACGATTCATGTCTGTATCCTTCATAAAACAAATTTCCATCTATATGAATGATTATACCCTGTTTGATAACAACATTCATGATATTTAAGTGATTTTCTACAAACACAGCCACAAGACCGCTCCTTTAACCCCTTTGTGATTTTATTCATTATTTCTTATTGATTTATTTACCAATTTGGTGCTGTAGATTGGCCTCTTTGACCTGGAAGTAAACTGCCTGACCAAGATTCTGTTCGGAGCCCTGGTGGTGGTCTCACTTGTCATGGTGGCTCTGCAGCACTTTGCTGGTCGCTGGTATCTTCAGATCTTCCGCTTCCTGTTGCTTTTTTCCAACATTGTACCCATCAGGTAAGGATTTATTTTATCATTGCTATACGTTACTTACTAGGAGCATGGCGACATAGTGGTTAGCTCTCTCACCTTACAGGAAGGTCGCTGTGATCGGCGAGGGCATCTCTGTTTTGAGTTAGAATGTGCCTCCCATGTTTAAATGGGTGTATTCTGGGTACTCCGGTTTCCTCTATTGTAGTGGTGAAACATCCCAAATATTTTGTACAATTTTTTATAAATCGCAAATAAATTGCTAGATTAAACATAGCATAGGAGGGAGGGTGGAGCCAATCTCAGCCGACTGGGTGAAGGCGGTGTACACCCTGAACAACCCCCCAGTGCATCACAGTGCCAACACACACACACACACACACACACACACACACACACACAAAACCTTTAACGCTCACAACTATGGGCAATCTAGAACAGCCAATTAGCCTAACATGCATGTCTGTGGACTGTTGGAGGAAACTGGATTACCTAGAGGAAACCCATGCAAGTACAGGGAGACCATGCAAACTCCACTCAGAGTTCTTCTTGCTGTGCGAGAGACTTGTTGAGTCATACGATTGTAAAGACTTCATTTATAAATACGGCTGATTGGAGTTTAATGCTTATGATATCGGCGCTGTTTACGGAGCACAGTAGCATTCTAAACATAAAATGTTCTGCCTCTCATCAGTTTGCGTGTGAACCTGGACATGGGCAAGATGGTGTTCAGTTGGATGATCAAGAAAGATTCCAAAATCCCTGGGACGGTGGTTCGAGCCAGCACCATCCCAGAGCAGCTTGGAAGAATCTCGTACCTCCTCACTGATAAGACAGGTGAGGGTCAGACCATTCAGGGAATTGTACATTTACAGGCAATAAAAGATGAACATATCCATCCTAGGCTAAACAAAAGACTTGTCGCAATGATGTAACATCAAATTCTGGATTAAAGTAATTTAATAAGTACAATTAGTGAAATATAATTTGTAAAATTATTTTTAAAAAATAATGAAAAGTGCTTGATTAACTAAATATACATAAAATACAGGTATTAAAGCAGCTTTCAGGCAGTTTATAAAATCTTTTTGCAAAAACTGTAGTAAGAAATTTCAGACACCCTTGGTACATGTAGGTAACCTTAAGCATCAACCGTACATCATATTTCTTGCAGTGGTCACCGTACCCCATACACCATCCAGGCCCTGTACAAGACACAGCTAGAACACCATGACGTGCTTCCCAAGGCCCGAACACGTGGAAACTGTTATTAGCAGAAACATGAAGAAAAAACTTATATTTGAGATGAATTATTAATTCAGTATCATATTGCTAAGCTACCAATGTTGTTACTGACCATCTAGAAAATTGCTGGACCCAGAGTTCACTGAAGAGCCAGTCATGTATGAACGTGAAATATCATGGTTTAAGGTCACCTCCGGTACATTGGTATCACAGAGCGATGTAAGATGGGTGGGAACATTACCAGACGTAAATATCATCAGGTTATTGCTTCCCTTTATGTTTCAAACCTACAGGTGGCTCAGATTTCTCACTATAGGGTTGGTAGCAGGCTGTTTTCTGATTATTCGATGAACATGACACGTGTCTTGTGCCTCAAGAATTTTAAGTTTTTTAAAGTACAAATTTTTATTTGTAATTTAAACATCTTGAAGGTGTCTGATTCTTTTAATATGATAATTATTCATCGTGACAAGCACCTGGGAGTGCTTGCGATGACATTGGTGCTGTAATAAATCTTTAGATAGAGAGTGGAAACCGACATTTCCCCCAGATTTTAACCTAAAAGTCTTGCTAATTCTTTTGCACTAGTTCTTATCTTTAGAATTATAATTTTGCCTTTAAATTAAGGCAAATATATTATTATTCATGACTTATACTCAGGGCAAGTTAACCCCCCCACCCCTTTTTTTTTTTTTTTTTTTTTTTTTAAGAAATAGATTTATGTTCTGTAGTCGAGAGAGTACTGGAGAGTGTCTCAGTTGTGAGACTGAAATCAAAGCCGTGTGTGGTTTGGTGTGAAAGCTGATAGCACTGAAGTGACTTTCGGGACTGTAGACAGTCGCTCAAGGTGAGTTCAGATCTTGAACTAGACGGAGCTTAGGTGGTGCGCTCTCGGCAAAGACGTGTCACTTATTAGAATTTAAAGTCAACCCTAACCTTTTAGGTTGTCATTGACGACACCCCCCACCCCACCTCTGTTGTTAAAATTCCAGGTTCTGATTTATGACTCAGAAATGATAGACACTTCCTACGTAAAGAGCTGTGAAGAACTGGACCACGGAAGTGTGACTCAATCCAGGGAGAAAGACTGTTAATGGAATGTGATGTGCTGAGGAATCAGGAAACACGTACTTAGCCTTTCTGGCATTACTAAACCTTAAGATTATTTGTTCTGCTTTGTTCTGGTGGGTCTAGTAGAGAGGCAAGGCCCACCACCCATTGTCCTGAACTTTAATTTCCTCTTTTAAGGAAACTAAGGAAAGTCTGATTAAATGTATTGAATAAATAAATAAACTTTATGATTAGTTAGCACATCCGCCTCACAGAAAGAAGGGCCAGGGTTTGTGTCATGGGCTCGGCAGAGGCACCTTCTAAACCCCTTGTCTTGGTTTCCATGTGACTCGTCAGCCAAAGTTTAAATGATCAAAATTTATGAAGAGGAATTAAAGTAAACAGATCTTATGAATTTTTCGCTGGTATAAAATGCTTAAATTAGATTTTTGTCACCAGGTGCTTGTTTAGTTTTTTATATATTAAGAACTTTTTCACTCGTTTCTTTTCTTTTTTGAAACTTTCTTTAACTTCTTTTCTATTTCATGATGTCTCTGTTATAACTTTAATTCAATTTTTTGTTGAATTTGAGCATGTGGTTTAAATAATCAGATTAAAGCTTTTAATCTATAACTTCATCTGAAAAAAGTTTCTTCCATACTTTTCTTTTTTGTTTTTCTATCTTTATCTTCTTTTCTTGTTTTTTCTTCCTTTCTTTTATTCTTCCTTCCTTTCCTTTTTCTTCTTTTGTTTCTATTTCTTTTTTAATCATCCTTTTCTTTTTCTTCCTTTCATTCTTCCTTTATTTTTATTTCTTCTTTCATGCTTTTTCTTTCCTTTGTTTTTCTTCCTTTTTTCTTCTTTTCTTTCTTTTTCTTTTTTCTTCCTTACTTTTCTTCTTTCTTTCTTTTTCTTTCTATATTATTTTTCTTTTTTCCCTTTTTTCTTTTTCTTTGCTTCTTTGTTTGTTTGTTTGTTTCTTTTTTTTCTTTACTTCTTTCTTTCTTTCTTTCTTTCTTTCTTTCTTTCTTTCCTTAACCAATCTCTCTTCTGTCACACTCTAAAAGAACAAAAACTTGCCTCTGCCAAGAAGGTTATGCTTTATCTCCAGTTTGTGTGTTTGATTGTGTGTTTGTTGGTTTCTTAGCAGGATTATCCAAAAAACGTTACTCCCAGATTTTCATGAAATTTCTATCAGGGGCGGGGCTTTGGACAACGATGATCCAATTTGATTTTGGAGATAATCCGGATCCGGATGTGTACTTTCTGGTATTTTTGGGGGGTTGTTTTTAGCTTGGAGGAGGTTTGCACTCTGTGAATGCACAAAAATAGCACAGAGCTGCAGCTTTACATTACAGTGTCTCAAATCTCAGACACTGGAAATTGAAAATACATTTGTTTATTTATTTCTGTACAGAACAGGGCATACATTAGCGCAGTAATGCAATCCCTTTGCTCTATTTTCTGACAGCCCGTTGGTCCAGCAGCCCTACTCATATAAGATGGGTACATAGCTGAAATCAGTTGGGCGACCTGATCAGTTCAGTTGTGTTAGAGTTAGGGTTAGGGCTGTCAGACCAATGAGCTGTCAGAATATAAGGCTGTGACCACCCTGAGCTAGTGGACAATCAGAATTGAGAATTTAATTATTATACCGGTGCTGTGATGTTTGTGTGATGAATCCTAAAGATATATATATATCCTATATGTGTGTGTGTGTATGTATGTGTGTGTGTGTGTGTGTGTGTGTGTGTGTGTGTGAGGTGTGTGTGTGTGTGTGTGTGTGTATATATATATATATACACACACACACACACACACACACACATTACAACACCTTAAGTGTTGTCAGTGCAGGAAGAGTTTCAGCTCTGCCATAACTTCTACTAGGCTCTTATTTAAATTGGTTGTCAGTGTTTGGTGTTACTTAGCAGCTGTTGCAGTCTTTTCTGTTCTTAGTGGCTGAACGTGATGTTATATTTCGGCAGGGACTCTCACCCAGAATGAAATGGTGTTCAGGCGTCTTCATCTTGGCACCGTGGCGTACGGGATGGATTCCATGGATGAAGTGCAGAGTCATGTGTTCAGCGCTTATACTCAGGTAAAACAAATCATCAGGTAAATGAGTGAATATCAGGTAAAAAAGTGAATAGCCTGCTGTAGGTTGGTTGAAAAGCAATAAGGTCTCCCCATGTTTAAAAACACCCAGCAAAATTGATTTAAAGCTGAATAAAAGTGTAATATTACTGTATTCTAGTAAACTTTTGAAGCTGACGTTCTTAAGCACCCCTCATAAAGAGTTGATTTAACTGTTGTAGTAAGTTCAAGTTGTCAAGAAGTTCCATAATGACAAAAAGAGGCTGTTAAGTGTATAGGCCAGATCAGACTTCAGCAAAATCACATATGGCCAGTCTTTCAGCATGTGCCTCAGAACCCCTTCAGGACATGCTTTGTCCCTTTGACATCTGAAGTCATTAGAGCAGGAAACAGGATTTGCTTGTTCCCTGCCTCTTGGTGGCTAATTTAATAACTCTGCCATTAACCCCTTAAATATATGGCCCAAAAATAGCCTGCAAAAAGCTGAAGCTTATTGTTTTAGCTTTCTGATACATCTGGGAGCTTTTACAGCTCCTCTCTGACAACTCCAGAAGGGCATTTGGTTGATGCACACCTTTATCATTTTGTCAGTGGGGTTAGTAAAGAAGGGTTATGTTCATTAGATTCATTTAGGAAGAAGTAGAGTTTTTTTTTTTAAAGATTTTAATTAAATATTATCATTATTATTATAATAATAATAATTATTATTATTATCATCATCATCATCATCATCATCATTATTATTATTATTATTATATTACATAATAGTAATAATAATAATAATAGTAATAATTAATAATGGGTGGCATGGTGGCATAGTGGTTAGCACATTCAGGTTCGAGTCCCAGGCTCAGTGAGGGCATTCCTGTGTGGAGTTTGCATGTACTCCCAATGCTTGGGTAGGTTTCCTCTGGGTACTCTGGTTTTCTCCCACAGTCCAAAGACATGCACTTTAGGCTACTTGGCTGTTCCAGGTTGCCCCTTAGTTTGAGTGTGAATTGTTTTGTGTGTGTGTGTGTGTATGTGTGTGTGTGTGTGTGTGTGTGTGTGTGTGTGTGTGTGTGTGTGTGTGTGTGTGTGCGCGTGTGTTGGTGAGCTTTTCAGTGCTGTGTACCGACCTTCACCCAGAGTCAGCTGAGATCTGAGCCTCCCTGAGTCAATAGTAGGATTAGGCATTTCAGCGAATGAATGAATAATAATATTAATAACATAACAGGAAAAAGCAATTTGTTTATTATTATTATTATTATTATTATTATTATTATTATTATTATTATTATTATTATTATTATTATTATTTTGGAGTATCTTGATTACGCAGGTAACTTCTTAGTTAAAAAGGTTATTGTACTGCACCAAATAGGGGTGACTTTCACAAGTGTTTAAATAAAAGGAAAATGTCCAACTCCACACAAATGTCAGTGTGTATTATATTGTTGAATTGTTTGACATGTTCTTTATATATATGTCTATCTTCACATTTTTATTATTATAATACAGATTTTTTTTTTTGCCCCTCCTCAGCCGCCACATGACCAGCCAGCCTCCAGAGCACCAGTCACCACTAAGGTGAGAAAGACAATCAGTAGCCGAGTGCACGAGGCGGTGAAGGCCATTGCCCTGGTGCACAACGTGACACCTGTGTACGAGGGCAACGGTGTGACCGAGCAGGCTGAAGCCGAACAGCACTACGAGGACACGTGCAGGGTGTATCAAGCCTCCAGCCCTGACGAGGTAACAATCTTAACCAAATTACAGCCGGTCTTAGACGATTAACTGCAATACAAATGATAGGAATACTGTACTAGGTTACCCATGCTAATGAATTTCACCACCACCATGGGTTCGTGAGAAAACGGTGGACATGTCATTCCGTACAGCCATTACCACAAAGCAGGTTTACTGAGATTCAGACTCGTCCTCGTAAGGAGTTTAACCTCCATTCTGTCTTTGCTATTTCGGTTAAGGGCTTTGACAAAACAACATTTGCATAGTGTGCAAACTTCTTAACTCACCACACGAGGAAACATAGCAATGTGTAGCTGATAGAAATACAGTAGTATACTGATACTGAGTCTAAAAACATGATACAGGGTGAAGAATATCTTTGCTGATTTGCTTAACATATGTGGACATCTGTGGTCACTGGGATTAAGTCAAGGTCAGTAGGGAAGTGTGGGTTGTTGGTGACGCAGACCAGCCTACACACACACACACACACACACACACACACTCACTCTCACTACTAAGTAAGAAAGTTTGTGGAACCAGACTATGACTCAACATAGACTCTTATGCATCCACTTCTTGCTGCTGGGAAAGAAATTATGGCTAAAGAGTAAATCTAAATATCAATGTTATTTGTTTATACCTTTGCTGTGATCCGATTAAACAGAAAGGGTGTTGCATTTACACCGCCACAGCCCTCACAATCCTGAGCTTCATTTTATAAAAGCAAATGTTTTGTTGTATTTAGGAAATTGATATGACTCATTTACCTTTTCAGAGGTAAGGACACCAACCTAAGCCATGCTAACCTTCAACTAAAAAAACACGGCGTACCCAGTGGTGTAGGGTCAGCCCTAATTTGTTGACTGTGGTGGCTGTGGTCTAGCGGTGGAGCCTGCTTACTTTTAGTCTCTCTTTAGTCCATCTGGATGCTGTGAGATATGTCATTAGCAGCTACTTGCAAAGGGCATAAGAAATAAGGTTTTTGATCTCTCCATAACCTCTGGTCTGGAAGTTATTGGGCAATAACTTTTGCCTCCCAGAAATCCCCCTCAATGCACACACACACACACACCCCACACCCCCTTCAGCATTACACTAATGGATGTCATCTGGTTTGTCTTATTGTCACTCATACACTGAAACGTGAATGACCATTCAGTACAGATCTACACCCCAAAAAATGTATTTATTTTAGTTTGTTTATAAGTTGTTTAGCATGCAGGGAACTTTGCCTGAATGTTTGAAGAAAGTTAAAACAAGTTTTGAAGAAACGAACAACTTAGCATGTCTCTTGCTGTTTTAGGAATGTTCTTATTTACATGCTTGTACTTGTGTTTACAACTTTTAAAATCTTAGCATAATGTAGGACAGTTATACAGTACTGAATGTAGTATTCTGATACAGTAGTCCTATGCCACCAGCTTTTTCTAAACTGTATGCAGTGTTTTTGTATTAGTTACGACTGAATCCCGGTTTTAGAATAAATGTTTTTTTTTTTCTAGAATAAACTTTTCTGGATCAGAAAGATCCTACAAGTTTTTTTCTTTTTTGACTAAATTTATTGTTATACCCTTTAAGATTAAATATAAATATATAAATATAATCTAAATTAAGTTCTTTATTTATATTGTAGAATAAATTCCTTTCTTTCCTTGTAGAATTCAAACTAAAATAATTTCTTACATTTTTTACAATAAAGTAAAACTAATTCCAAGTTACATTTATATGGAATTAATTATTTCTATGCTAAATTCACTAAACTCACCTCAATTAACTTTTTTCTAAATCAAATTATGCATTACAGATACAAATAAATTCTAGACAATTTAGACTATTTTTTTTCTAAACTGAATTTAGACTAAACTCAGTTTGTATGCCAAATTATGTCAACTAAATTAATCTTATATACATATTTCTTAGATGTTATAAGATGTATACGTACAGTAGTGTGCAGTGAAGATTATACACCACTTTTGTCTAAAACGGCTCCTAATAAAAAGAAGTAAAAAAATTACTTCTGTATAATTTTTGGTGAAAATGTATTGAACAATGTAAGGTAAAAGAATGGCTAATAAACAAAAACACAGAAAATATACATTTTCAGGAAAATTTACATTTTTGACTTTTGCATAGCATGAATGAACTTCTAACCATATGGAACGGTTTAGTGAGTGAAGAAATTAAAAAAATTGTGACCACTATGCCTGCAAGTTTAAATGCTGTAATCAAAGTAAAGGGTGTTCACACTAAGCATTGACTTTTTTTCTCAAAGAGGGACTGTTATTTTTGTTAATACTATATATTGTCGTCTGTTGACTTATTCTCATCAATATAATCCAATATTACATGAAATAAATACTTGAATAGTACTTGGTTTCTGACTTATCTTCATTTTGTTAAGGGTGTAATCATCACTGCATCATTGTAATTTTTTATTTCTTCACTTGATAAAACGTCCCATATGGTCTGAAGTTCATTCATGCTATGCAAAAGTCAAAAAAATTTAATTTGCAACAACTTTAAATTTTTCAGAAAAATTGGTATTTTCAGTGTTTTTGTTTATTAGCCATCATTTTACCTCAATATACTTGTTGGAATGATTTTTTGGAGGGTTCTCATTGCCTACAATAGCATTGTTCAATACATTTTCACCAAAAAATGATAGAGTAGTCATTTTTTTACTTTTTATTAGGAGCCCTTTTAGATAAAAGTGGTGGTGTATAATCTTTACTGCTCTTTAAGATCTTTAAGAATCTTAAAGATCTTTAGGATCTTTTTTTATAATCTTTAAGAAAAAAACTTTAGACCACATTTTTAGACTAAATTCAACAACAAGAAGTTTAATTTATGTAGCGCCATCCGCCAGCCCAAGGACTCTTTACAAAGAAATGCTAACAAAAAACCACTACCACAAAACAGACAGAACCACAAACACAAACAAACAAAAGGAAATCATTACAAACAAGAGACACAAGAAATATAATATCACACATAATGTGGGCAGAAGAGAGCTGACGAGCACAAACCATGAAAAGGAACAGACAAAATGCCAGTCAGGGAAAGTAATTTCAGCTTTTTTCTAGTTTAAATTTAGACTTAATTACTTTTTTCTAGACTAATTTAGAGCATTTAGGAAAATCAGGCTTGATGGTTGCATCGAAAATTACGTTCACTTTGCTGAATTACTGCATTTCAGTGCATTAAGAAATTTCAAAAACAAATCTCATCCATATTACCTACTTAATTTATTAAAAATGAGTTTTCTGCTTGTCTTTCTCTATCAAATGTGCTAGGTGTCACTGGTCCAGTGGACAGAGAGCATTGGACTGACTCTTGTGGGAAGAGATCAGTCCTCTATGCAGCTGAGGACCCCTAGTGGTCAAATCCTCAATTTTACAATCCTACAGCTTTTCCCGTTCACCTACGAGAGCAAGCGCATGGGAATCATAGTCCGAGTAAGTATCTCCTTACGGCTGGCCAAGCAAAGATTATTGAATATTTTTCAGGATACTCACTCACACCACATCCTCTGTCTGCCATGTTTCTGTTGGGAACTTAGCTAAGAAGACATCGACACAGAGTTATTTGTTTTGGCTAAGGGTGATCTGAGAAAGCAGTTCCCCTCTTCTGAACCTGATGACTAACTCTCTCCAGGCGAGAATGCCTCGCTATTGTTGCTGGCTGGCCTGGAGCCTATATTAGTGTACTTGAGGAAAGCAGAAATTAATGGCGGTTTCCTTTTGATATATCCATCCGAACACCTTCAAAGTCTCTCGAGAAAACAAAATAAATCCTTCCTGTTGTGGAGAGAAAAACAATATGTATGCATCCATATATTATCCTTGTACTACATCATCATCATCATCATCATCATTATGGGTTTAATAGTCTTGCATTCAGCTGAAAGTTTAAAGGTAATTGGATTTGCTCTGAAAAAACAGCTAAACATCTTTTAAAATCAGAAAGGAAACTGGCTATGCTACGCTTATGGATATATTAAAGAAAAATAGTCCACCGGAGCTGGACGCTCATGCCGGCAAGGCCTTTTAACGAGTCAGATATAAAAAAAAGAACTTGTGACCTTAATACAAGGTCAAAGTGACCCATATACAATCCCACCCGATTAACCCCTGTGGGGGACCCATACACCTAATTTGGTGATCCTGTGTCATTTCCTTCCCAAGTTATCACGCTAACAAATAGCACAGATGGACAGACAGAGAGCATATCTGTAGCTTCCTCTCTGTTTACCTTCGTAGGCAGCGGGAGCTAAAAAATAAGATTCAGCAGCTTCAGTAGTCTAAACCTAATTAGGATATACTACATAGGAGCAGTCCAGTTTGCTTTGTTATCTGTCTCAGGATGACAGGCTTGACTTGGCCTGAGGGGAATAATTGTTTTAGTATATGTTACACAGGAACATTAAGAAACAAACTAAATCTGGATTTTTATGGAATATTTTACGTGTTTTAACTGTTGTGGAGGCAGATCAAGTGTGTGTTTAAACCCAACCAAAGTTTTAGTATATACTGCAGCAATTGAATTAGATATTAATACTACAAAATATTTAAGTATGATAATGGTGGTGCCGCCTGCTCGAAGTGACCGGGACAAACCAAATGTCCGTTATTTTGATTCAAGCGTTATCCATTCTGAATAATATTTTTTTAATCCTGAGATAGCAGACCAATCAGATTATACCATTCCCGTTTATTATATCCTAATGGACATTATCCACTGCTCAAACTCTGGTTCAAAATGGCAGACATATTCTCAGGGTTTCCCACAGTTACTGATTCTGAAATCATAGAAATTCAACAAAACGCCGTCCCAAAAAAAAATAAAGCTGTGAAACATGGTTCATGCTCTTAAAATGCTAACAAAAACAAACTATTAAAAGATTGTTTTAGTTTGTGTTTTCTTATGTTTCCATGTAGTATATACTAAAACCATGATTTTCTTCAGGCAGAGTGGATAGGCTTAACACATCTGCTTCACAGCTAGAAGGTCCTGAGTGCACATTTTAAAACAGATAAAAGCTGCTTGTAGAGTAATTGAGTAACCGGGTAGACATCTGAAAATCAAATGCACTTTTTAATCCCCCATTTCAGGATGAAACTACTGGTGAGATCACATTTTATATGAAAGGAGCTGATGTTGTGATGTCCGGAATAGTACAATACAACGACTGGCTGGAAGAGGAGGTACTTCCACTTTCTCATACTAATTTATCAAAATATTAATTAACTCCACAGTCACAGCCTGAGGCAAAGCGCTGTGACTATTAACACCCTGAAGTGTTTTATTCCTTTTATACCTTAGAGCCATGTCAGTGCTTTCATCCTCCGCTAATAAATTATTAAGAAACAAAGCACTGTCGTTTTTTATCCATTTAGAGTTACCTAGTAGAATGTTGTTACAAATTAGATCCTGTTATCATTTTATAATCTGCTATAAACTGAAGTTTCTTTACCAGCTTCTACTTTTTCTTTTTCTTGAAGTGAATAAGATGTTTATAATAATAATAATAATAATTAATAGTAATAACAATAACAGCCCTGCAATGGAATTGCGAGCTGTTCAGGGTGTACTCCACCTTCCCCTAGAGTCAGCTGAGATAGCCTCCAGCCTCCCTGCGACCCTAGCAGGATAAAATGGTTTGGAAAATGAATGGATGAATTATAACAACAACAATAATAATAATAATAATCACAATAATAATAATAATGATAATAATAATTATTATTAATGTTATTATAAGGATAATAATACAACAAGGTCCTGGGTTGAAGTCCCTGATTTGCTGGGTGTTACTGTGTATAGTTTGCATGTTTTCCCCATGCTTGCGTGGGTTGCCTCTGGGTACTCTGGTTTCCTCCCACAGTTCAAAGACATGCACATTAGGCTAATTGGCTGTTCCCTTAGGTGTGAGTATGAGTGTGAATGGTTGTGTGTGTTGGCCCTGCGATGGATTGGTGAGCTGTTCAGGGTGTACCCCACCTTCACCCAGATTCAGTTGAGATGGGTTCCAGACTCCCCGCCACCCTAGGAGGATTAAGTGGTTCGGAAAATTAATTATTAAATGCCAATAATAATAATAATAATAATAATAATCAACACTGTTTGTGCTGTTGCTGTGAAAAAGAAAGCACAACATTCTCTTTCCTGAAAAACATGGAGGAAAAGCTGCTGCAGATCTCTGACTCTGGAGACTCCTTACATAAAAATGTAATATTTATAATAAAAAAAAATATTTTTTCTTTCTTTTTTTTTTATTTGCCATGCTCCTCCATATGAGGCCCTGTAAATGAGTTACTATAGAAACAGTTGTTTATTTGAATTGTTACAGTCATCCTTTTTTGTATGGCAGTGTGGGAACATGGCCCGTGAGGGGCTGCGAGTCCTTGTGGTGGCTAAGAAATCTCTGACAGAGGAGCAGTATCAGGATTTTGAGGTAAAGATTTGTAGATTTTATTCATTTCCATTTAAAATGCTTTCTATTGCGGGCAGCGGTGGCCTGGTGAGGTGCTGGATTACTGATCCCAAGGTCGGGGGTTCAAGCCCCACTATCGACGGGTTCTCACTGCTGTCCCCC
>JAOUQZ010000017.1:19568655-19582600 GCA_028564935.1 Neosilurus hyrtlii
ATATATATATATATAATATATATATATATATATATATATATATATATATATATATATATATATATATATATATATATCACAATTAATTATCACAATTCAATCACAATTCACACCTTTAATCACAAATCAAACCTTTATAAAATTGCACCTACATACCTAAAAAGAAAGGAACCCCAGGTTGCTAATGTTGCATCCAGCATCATTCCATTCAATTCACTTATTCGTTGTGCAGTGTGGTTAGCACTGTGTTTTGCTTCTGGACAAACTAAGACAAACGGGTTGGCATGAAGCCGCAGTATGTGTATTCAAAAAAAGCCCTGCAAACAAGCTGGCTGTTCTTACCCACTGCTAATATGCTTATGCTAAGGCCAGTGTAAACTTTTTTGTTTGTTTGTTTCTATTGTATGTTCTACATGTAATTCAATTTATATGAAATAGTTAAAAAAAAAAAAAACAGCTATTTAAGATAAAATGCCTGATGGTGGGATGGGTCAAAAAAGTTGATTGCAGCATTAAAGAATGTGAAATAAGAGTTGAGTATTAGTGTAAGATGATGGTTGGGGGAGAAGAATTCGATGAAATATGGGTGTAAAATATGTTGCTTCTTTCCCTCTTCAAGTATCCTAACTTTTTAACATTAAAACTAATTTTTATTTTTCTAAATAATGTTTCTCAGCAGTTTTCTCTCATTAATTTAAGAGACAAAAGAGGGTTTAAGAGGTTGATATAATGTATACAGAATAAATAGTGTTGCATATAATTTAACACAACTTATAATCTTTTCATTCTGCATACTTTTATTATTAATTTTACACAATAATGTCAGTACTGTGTTACAAAATATTTTAGTTTTCTATTTGGCTCTCATATTAAATTCAGTGCTCTGTGGATTTCCATTCTTTTTAATACATTAGATTGATATTTCCAAAATGATAACTTGATAGGGTTGCAGTGTATTTTGTTTCTTGTACATTTGATACAATATGATGTTATATAAATCCAATTATAAACTATGTAATCACTCTTGTTGTACCTTTTTAAGGTTAAAATCTAAAGTTAAAACATATATATTTTTAATTAAGTTGACCAATTGCTTATATTGTGTTTAATTTGTAGGCCTGTACCTGGTGTATAAATACAGTAAGCTGTATATGGGGCTCAGTGTGTAAGTCAGGGAGCAAAAATTCCTCTTTATGCCACAACTACTTTCACATCAGGCTGGCCAGGTGTCAACATGTAACATCAGTATAACGATCAATAACATTTAATCTTGTTTCTGTTTGGAAAGGTATGGATGTTGACAGGTGACAAACTGGAGACAGCCACTTGCACAGCTAAGAACGCCCACTTGGTGACCCGTTCTCAGGAGGTTCACATCTTTAGGCCTGTAAGTGTTTTCCTCATTTATTTCACTGTATAACCGTCCACATCATTCCATACGATCATTTATATAAAGCCTCTACTTTTAAGGGTGCATAAAAATACTGCACCAATTTTAAAACACAGAAAAAAGGTATTTACAGTAATGTTACAGTGGAGCTTAAAGATTGGTGAAAGCACTCAAATTTGGTCTTGGTTAGCACTCGGTCATTTATCTATTGAGTTCCAATATTACGTATGCTATATTTGAGTGCCAAAAGTGTCTGAACTGCTAAGATTAGACATTGAAGTGAAATGAAATGAAAGCCTTCCAAACTTTCCTGTTACACATAAACATGTGTGCATTTTCATTATCAGGTGATTTTTACTTACATTGTTGAAGTTGCAGCCTGCTAAAGTCCATTTGTTTGCACTAGCCAGTTTGAAAAGATTGCTGTTCCTCTTGGCTCACGAGTGTGTAGGACATGAATCTGTCAATTTATATAAGGCGAGATAACGGCAAAAATAACAGTATACTGATAGTAAGCCAACAAATCAGATATAAACTATTGAACTTTTGAATAAAATCAAACTAGGCGCATCTTCACATAATACAAGCTCATGGTCACATAAATGTCACAAACATCGACTCATTTATAGGAACTAATGATTTATACCACCGTTTATTCATATGAAAATTACTTAGTAGTTACCTTTTGATATACCTGAATCATGTGCGACTTTTCACATCACAATGTCGCCCCCTGTGTGTGGATTTATTGCTTTTTTAAAAAGAAGCTTGTAATCACGATAGGGCATTTTAATGTGCAAAGATGTATGGGTAAAGCCTCACTCTCATTTGGGCGATAACAGCTGATAATGATGAATTTTTAGGTTGGAGGCGAGCTTGAGGCGTCTGCGACCGATATTGTTGACTATATCGCTGACTGTCAGTGACTGTCAGCGAGGAATTCACCTTTTGTGGACAATCGTCCCGTTTTTTGAAACCTGTTTCCAAATTTTGGATGATTACACTCTAATCTGTGACTGTCGCCAACTGTCTGTGATTATATTGCTGACAGTCTGAGACCATTGTGGTCGATCACAGATAGTCACTGATAGTTAGGGGCATAGGTGTAGATAGTCTCAGTCCTAGTTGCTGACCATAAGAGATTTTCATCTGAGTAGAGGTGTGTATTATAAAACTGAAACCGAGTCCGCATTTAAAAAAAAAACAATATACACTGGGGTTTTTTTAGTTTAACTGGTTCTTATGTTAGTCACTGTTAGTACAGACTGGGACAATAACATGGGGCAGCCAAGATAAGTCGTGACTAAACGTTAACATGGGTCTAGCCGTACTTTGGGGGGAGAGAGTACTCGTAAAGAGTATTCGCTGGTTTGAACCAGTATAATATAAGCTCACAGGAAACAGGCTGGTGCAGCGCTGTACATTTTTAACCCACAGACTCGAGTTTGAAACCCGCCTCGCTTATTTTAATTGTCTAACAGTTTATAAATATAATTTTTTCATAACATTTTTCTTTTATATAATTTGACTTAGTGTATAAAACAGATATGATACATGTTCGGCTTTATTGAACTTTATTGAATAAAGTTGAATAAAGAAATGGTGAAATATAGTAAAAAAGAAAAAAAAAAATCCTCCCACATAGGCCCTTCTCCTTTTACTTAGAGATTCTGTCATATCATATCTATTTGCCTTTAATTTAATGGATAAATACCTTGTTTGTTTTTTACTTTCCTGTACGTTAAAAGTTTGATCATTTGAGGTACCTCCAGGTTTTGTACTTGGACAATTAGCTATGGTCATTGATATCGTCAGTTTGGTCTGCGATTGGTGCTAACAAAGTCTCAGACAATCTGAAACTGTCCGTGACTGTCTGCAACCATGTCCGCGGCCAAAGTTGCGGATAGTTAGCGATATGGTTGCCAACTACAAAAAAAAACATTAAAAAATGGTTGCCAACCACAGCCAATCACCACAGATCATCACTGACAGCCACCACCCAGTTTCCAAATGTTTTGCTAACTTGAATTCAATACTTTACTGAGTCTTGAGTATCCATGTCCAAAAAACCTTGTCATTCAATGACCAATCGCTTTTCTCTTAGATTTACAGGAATTGGACATATATTTATACCCGGGAGTAGTTTTCATGAGGCTTACCATATGATGTATGCAAGCGTTAAGTAAGTTTGGGTTTAATTTCTTTTTAAATTTGAAGGGGAAATTAACACCAGGTGTTTTCAATCAATAGGATTACCATTAAGTGTTGAGGGGGTAAAAACGAGTTCTATCAAAGGCTGATCTTCAGAACACATGTTTTTGGAAGTGTATCATGGCACAAAGAAAGAAGAGAAGTAGAGTGGTTGATGCTCATCCTGCTGGAAAAGGTTACAGTATCATCTCCGTCACCATTTCTCTCTCAGTTAAATGCCATCATTACCCTTTCCAGAAGGGGCTGAACAACAAAGATTCCAAAAGTAAGGCTTGCAATATTCCTTGACGTCACAGAGGACCACATGGTAGCTTCTAAACAACTAAATGCTTCGCTCAAATTGGACAATGTTAATGTTAATAAGTCCACCATTAGGAGAAGACTGAACATCATGGCAGGGTTGCAAAGTGAAAGCCATTGCACTCCAAAAAGAAGATTGCTGCCCTTCTACAGTTTCCTCAAAATTATACTGCTGTTGGAAACAATTTGTACACTGTCGAGGCCCATGAAACCATGAGTCTCATTGGTCTTTTGGTTCAGATGCGAATCATTACTTTTGGAAAGAGAAAATCACTGCTTTTCAGCATAAGAACTTTATCTTAACTGTGAAACATGGTGGTGGTGGAAGTTTCATAGTTTTGGCCTGTTTTACTGCATCTGGGCCAGGTCGGCTTTCCAGCATTGATTGAACAATGAATTCTGAAATACCAGTAAATTCTAAACATAAATGTCAGGATATCTGTCCATAAATATATCTTTAGGACCATTAACCAAAAAAAATGGCTAAAGAAGAGAAAAATGTATATTATGGACAGCGTAGTCAATGTCTTGTCCTTAATCCAGTAGAAATGTTGTGTGAGCAGTTCATGTAAGGCTGAGGACTGAACAACAGTTATCAGAAACATTTGGTTAAAGTTATTGCTGCATAAGTGAATCTGAAACCAAAAGTTTGCATAATTTTACCACTCAGAAATATTAAATATTAGATAATTTTCCTCAATAAATTAAAGACCAAGTACAATATTTTGTCTCATTTGCTTAATTTGGTTTTCTTTATCAGTGATAAGGACTCAGGCAATATATTGAACATTTTATTACAAGCTTTTAAGAACTACTGTGCGTGAGTAGTGTTTTGAAAAAAAAAATGCAAAGAAACAGACCTTTTACTTTTTCAGCTTTTTGTTGCCCCTTCCAAAATTTTTGGCTCCCTGTTAATGCCAAAATTAGATTATTTTTCATAAATAGTAAAATGTCACACTTTTAACATTTAGTATGTTGTTTTGTGAATAAAATATGGGTTTATGAGATTTGTAATCAATGGATTTTGTTTTTATTTACATTTTACACCGCGTCCCAACTTTTTTGGAATTGGGATTGTATTGCTGATCCCACCAATGTCCCTGTGCATTATATAGGGGCTATAATTACCGTTTTACTCATAGACAGAAAATGTCTGGTTTTCAGTCCTTGGCAAGCCTGTTCAGTCCATGACCGACAACCATCCCAATATAGTTATGCAGCCCAGAAAGTCCCTTAGGGGAGTCAAACAGAGGTCCTCACCATTCCGTGTACCTGTGTGAATGTGTGTGTGTGTGTGTGTGTGTGTGTGTGTGTGTGTGTGTGTGTGTGTGTTCCCTATGGATGGCTGCCAAAGCGGAGGGTGTCTCAGCCCTTGGGTTAAGGCAGTGTTGTCGGTACCTGAAAACGAAGACAATGTCTGGCACCACATTAAAAACAATTGCACCACCCCCAGAGGTGTGGGACACCCGAGAGGCACTGCATATGGAGCAACTTCCTTTTTAGATACAAATGAAATCTGATAAAGAGTCTAAAAGTGTTTTGAAGTTAACAGATGGATCTTCAAAGTGTGTACAATGTTTAATTGGAAATCATCCTTTTCTGACCAGGAAATTCTGATGGATTGGTGTGAATGAGCCCTTTTTAGATTTGTTTGCAGTTTGATTGCAGATTAACGCTAACACACAACACATGCACAGTAATTACACAGTATTTCATTAATGGTTGAACAGGGTCATTATCTTGAAACTTCCTGTTTTTTAGGAGAGGCAAAAATAAACTATCCCTCCTATTATCATATTTCTGTGCAGACATTTCTGAATTTGTCACCTGAACCTACACATTTGTAATGGAATTAACCTTGGGCCTGTCTGTTAAATTCAATTGAACAAGCGCAGAGCCTCATTTCCTTTATGAAACTCTTTCCCACGTGAGAGTAGCAGGCAGGCATGACCCTGTGACAGTTAAGCGGCTGACTTGGGTAATGGGCTTTTAGAGCACTGACAGTTGAAGTCAGCAGCTGTATTCTTCAGCTTTTGGTGTGGTTAAGCTCTGAAGTTTATTTTGGTTAGATTACTATCATGGTGTGCATGCTTAAATGTGAGTCAATATGCGTGTAATAGACAGCTGACACTGTATTTTTCTCTGTGTTTGCAGGTGACCACACGCAGTGAGGCCCACCTTGAGCTCAACGCTTTCAGGAGGAAGCACGATTGCGCTCTAGTAATATCAGGAGACTCTCTTGAGGTAAACCTCATGAATAGCCAGTCCTAATGTGTCACCACTTTCAGTTATAGTAGGTTGGGGCATAAACAGAAATATTTGGAAGTAGTAAAATGGGAAGGCCAACACTGTTATAAGAAATTAATCAAACATGTGGTGGTTACCAGCTTGACAATTATTTTCCATTAACACCCATCACATTTTTAAGTGCTTTATTCCACTTATACAGTGGCTTGGAAAAGTATTCAATCCTATTGGCATTTTTCCTATGGTGTTACAAGCAAAACATTTTTTAGTTTTTTTTGCGCCTTAAAAAACAGTCCAAATTTGTGGAGTAAAGTGGGAATAAAAGTTTTAAAATAAATTATAAAATAAATAAATAACACAAAAATAAAACATGACATGATTTCAGAATATATACACCTGTTTTAAAAGGCCCCAGAGTCTGCAACAACACTAATCAAAAGGCACCACAAAGCAAGTGACACCTTGAAGATCAAGAAGCTCTCCAATTAGGAATAAAGTTATGGAGAAGTAACAAATTAGGGTAGGGTTATAAAAAAAATAAATAAATCTGAGACATGAAAACTTTTGCAAGCCACTGTACCACAGGAATTTGCAAAGGATTGCATTTTTATTGATGCATTTATTTATTAATGCTACACTATATTTATTTATTTATTTAATTATTTAGATGGCCACTCGGTTTTATTTATTTATTTAATTACTTGCTTGCTTATTTACTTATCTGTTTGTTTATTTATTTATTTATTGTGATTTATAGAGTAGTAAGGCTTTACATATGTGTGGAACATACAGTAAAACAAGATAACTTTATTATTACATATCTTGGAACAGCAATAAACAGTCACTCTCCCAGCACTCTCAAGCCATTTCTGTGTCCTAATGTTATAGAACACTTATACTGGCGATGCTCAACAAACATCTTACTGAACAATTCACCATACCAACAATAACATACCTTTTATCGATGTGTTTATGTGGAGTGTCTGCTATACTGAACCCTGTTTAAGATGTTACTGAAGAAATGATAACATGTTAGAAAGAGTGCATTAATTTATACCTTTGATCTTGAAATGTTTTTGCTATAGAAAATTCTGTAACACTTTTTAAACAATTAGATTTGTCTATTCCTCAGTGCTGTGGTATAAAAGTATATAGTACACTGGAACGGGAATGGCCTGATCTGATTGGTTCACACATTATCTCAGGATAATGCTTAAATGAAAATGATGGACAAATCTGATCCCGAAATCCTACAAATTCAGCAAAGTGTTATGAAGAAAGCTAAACAATATGGGCTTTGTCCAGACGCGGCCTCCGTCGTGAATTGTTCCAGTGAGTGGCGGGGTACAGAACAAGCTTTTAGCCTACAGCCAGCACCGTCTTCGCTGAAGGAAAATGTTTGGGTGCACTTCGGATTTTACGGTTTTCAGGGTAAGAAGGAGCTTGACATGACATATGCAGGGAGCAAAATCTGCAAAATAAAAGTCAAGTATTTCGGGAACACTTCAAATCCCCGAGCCCACATCTTACCGGAACTAAAAGAACCGGAGCAGCAGGCACGACCAACTCCTGACCAACGCACACTCCATCACTTCTCTAAACTCCCAACCAACTCTGAACAAGCAGATCAGTACATCTACAAAACCAGCTGTCTAGTAATATCATTTCTTTCTTTCTTATAGAAGAGTTGTTCATAGCTTATAGAAGAATGTAGTTACTCGTGAAATTTGCACACTTTTATTTAATGGTTATGAATCAAAAATCGTTTTGAATCGAGAATCGATTCGGAATCGAATCATCGCCCCAAAAAATTGAAATCGAATTGAATCATGAGGTGTTGTTAGATTTATATCCCTACGACTTTCACACTTTATACATTTTAAAGTAAACCATAGAAATTGCATTTTTGTTGCTTTTGTTAGGTTTATATGTAATATATACAAAAGCTGTTCACCGATTTTCACTTTGCCTTTGCCAAATTATTGTTGAATATACAATGATGGCCAAGTCGTGTGTGTGTGCGTACATACAGCCGTGAAAGAGATCACTTAATTTGCTCTTAAATCAGCATCTTTATGTATGGAAGCCATTTAATTCCAGTGTCTTTGGTGGAATGTGTCATGTTACTTGATGAGGTACCGATTAATTAATCACCTGAACCAAGTATTATTTAACCTTCACTATCCTCTCACAAAATTAATTTAGCCAATTTTTTTTAAATCATTTAGTAGGATGAATGGTTGCTTTGGGTCATTGTCTCGCTGCATGTTGACTACTTCCTTTTAATATTTCCAGGTTTCTTCAAATTTTCCTTAAGAATTTTATGGCATGATACAGAATTCATTGTTCCGTCAGTGATGGCAAGCTTTTATGGCCCAGTGGTAGAAAACAGGCCCAAACTTCTTATAAAACTGCACTCCAAAAAATTGGGGCATTGTGTAAAATTAAAATAAAAGAGAATGCAATGATTTGCAAATTTTATAAACCCACATTTTATTTCCAAGAGAACACAGAAAACATATAAAATGTTTAAAGTGAGATGTTTAACTATTTCATGAAAAATATTAGCTCATTTTGAATTTGATGGTAGCAACATTTTACTAATTTTGCAGATTTAGTGGTTTGGTTATTTGGCAACAGATCAGAAACCTGACTGGGTATAACAAGAGCATATGGGCAGAGGTTCACCAATTTGCATGAAACTGCATCTACAGTTTCAGGAACAATTTCAGAATGATTGCAAAGACTTTCAGAATAATTGCAAAGACTTTGAATGTCTCATTATCCAGAACATAATATCTGAAAAATCAGGACAATCTAAAGAAATCTTTGTGTGCACAAAGGACAAAAAAAAAAAAATCAGAATTGGATGCCTATGATCTTCTGACCATCAGGTGGCACTACATTAAAAACAGGCATGATTCTGTTTAAAATCCTTGCATTGACTCAGGAAAACTTCCAGAATTTACTATCTGTAAACGGCGGATAAATCCCTTTTTCTTTTTTCTGAAGTAAATGGCGTCCATGTTTTCAAAAAAGAATTTAAAATTTCCATTTGTCTGACCTCAGAACATTTTCCACTTTGTCTCAGTCCATATTAAATGACCTTTGTCCCAGAAAAGATGGCAGTGTTTCTGGTTCATGTTCACATATGACTTCTTCTTTATGTCATAGAGCTTTAATCTGCGTTTGTGGGTGGCAGGGAGAACTGTGTTCACAGACAATGCTTTCTGGAAGACTCATAAATATTAACATTAGCCAGAGTAAGAGAGGCTTTCGGTTGCTTAGAATTTACCCTGGGTTCCAATGAGGCCTCACAGTCTATTACTCACCACTCCTGGAGAGGGTAACAATGGTCTTGAATTTTCTCCATCTGTCTGAGTGAGGACACTCTCTTTAGAAATGGTTTTGTAATCTGTTCCAGCCTGTTGAGCAACAACACCTCCTTCTATGAGGGTCCTCACAAATCTGTTGTTCAGGCCATGATTTCGGTTGTACACGTAAACATGTGTTGAAGATTACATTTTGGTAGATCCCTGTTCTTTAAATAAAACAGGATGCCCACTCAAACTGATTGTCAACCCATCGAATAAACTCTTATTTAACTGTCAAATCATCCCCTAATCCTAGATGGACACAACATTAGTGACTGCTGACCAATATGGGTTTTTAAATAGCTGATGCCAATATGTACAAAGCAGGGTTGCTATAAAAAAAATAAATAAATAAAATATATATGATCATAGCCTCCAGGCTATTAGTCATACTCAGCAAGAGGGAATGGAATAATTTTATTTATTATATAGTTTTATTCAACTTCCTCGAAATTTTATACATACAGTCTATACACACACACACACATTTGCATTTAAAAGTTCTTATTCCAGTATTTAAGTCTATATAGGCAAGAATCCTCAGTATTATGCTTATGCACTTTCCCATATCGCAGTGTATACAGACATGTGTACACATCTTAGAGCTGTACTTGAATCCCTTGTGTGCGGGCATTAATGCTGCCATGGAGCAGAATGCCATCACATTGCTCTAATATGGTAAATTTCAGTGAAAAATTACAACAAAGGCACTTTTTGGTTGTCCTCATATTACAAATTTGGGGTCCAAGGTGTGGGCACGTATTAAGTAGAAATGCATTTAGAAGAAGCATGTATTAACAAGGTTCTACTGTAGCTTGTTAGCAGACAGATAGCCGATTAGCTGAAGGCCTGTATCAGTAGTGTCTTTTACATGCTTTCCACAGAATGAGTCTAAAGAAAGCAGTTTGTTAGCGGTAGTAGTTAGCGGCACTAGATAACAGCACTTTCAGTTTGGTCGAGTCTCCTTATATGCACCCTCCTGTATGAGGCCATCTCAAGGACGAAAGGCATGTTGCTTGCAAAAAGTTACAAAAGTCACTTTTGGTAGAAAAAAGTCTCTAATTCTTGAAATAAAACAAAATACTTTTTATTTATACTCCTTTTGATGGAAATAAATGTTTTTTTTTTTTCAAAAAGTGTGTGTGTGTTTGTGTGTATGTATGTATATATATATATATATGTATGTATGTATGTATGTATATTTATTTATTGATTGATTGATTGATTGATTGATTGATTGATTGATTGATTGCAGGTATGCCTGAAGTATTATGAATATGAGTTCATGGAGCTGGCATGCCAGTGCCCGGCTGTGGTATGCTGTCGCTGTGCTCCAACGCAGAAAGCTCAGATTGTCCGGCTGCTGCAAGAGCGCACGGGCAAGCTCACATGTGCTGTTGGTGAGTACATGGGGACGGCTCTATGTTCCAACAGACCTACTCATATAAGATGGGCACCTTGCTTAAATCAGAATTTAAAGGATTGGAATGAAATAAACCTCTTCTAGCATAAAGTACAAACATGACATGGCAGAGGCACCAAAGCAAAGTACAAAACTTGACATTCAACTCCAGAATGATGTATAAAAGTCGAAACTAATAATTTTGTTGTAATTTTTAAATGTTAGCCGTTTGAGAAGTGTTTATGTAATAGTTGTACAGTAATGTGACTGACTATTGTCACACAGCCAACACCAGTATCTCTCTCTCTCTCTCTCTCTCTCTCTCTCTCTCTCTCTCTCTCTCTCTCTATCTATCTATCTATCTATCTATCTATCTATCTATCTATCTCTCAGGGGACGGAGGAAATGATGTCAGCATGATCCAGGAAGCTGATTGTGGCGTGGGAGTGGAAGGCAAAGTAAGAGCTGCCGGGTCCCTGTGTGCCTACAGTGTCAAACACTTTGCCACACAAATCCGATCTCTCCGTGTGTGCTTACCGCATCATTATCACATACTTGACACTCTTGTACATCTGAGTAAACATTTTTCACTCTTCATGCCAAATTTGTGGAAGTAGTGGGCAGGAAAAAGCCACAAAACAGTGTGAAGGGGTTTTGACCTACATTTGGCTATATTTGTCTGTCATTTTCTATGATTGGTCTCGCTGCATGGAGCATAAAGACTGTATGGGATCATTGAGACATCACTCTGCTTGTAGGTGGTGGAGGGATGCTTTTTTCGTTTTACGATATTGAGTCTGCTAGGACTTCAAACACACAAAGGGCAGAATTAGCCCAAGCCAAAATCTTGTGGTGGGCCAAGCACTCTTTCCAAACGCTGAAAATGAGACATTATGAGTTGGTTAACTGATATTGACTCACCCATGACTAACATAGCACAACCCAGATTAAATTGGGGTGGTTTATGTGGGATTTCTTCCCCCGTGAAAGTCTGTATTCCTCTACACCGTAGGATTTCACTGACACTGTAGCGTTCTTACATATGTGTACAATACATTTTCTGTTGTTCTTCCAAGAGAGGGAAAGCAAACTGAAATGTTTTGTGTTTATTTTGTCAGGAGGGAAAGCAGGCCTCGCTCGCTGCGGACTTTTCAGTCACTCAGTTTAAGCATTTGGGGAGGCTGCTCATGGTACATGGCCGAAACAGCTACAAGAGATCTGCTGCCCTCAGTCAGTTTGTCATTCACAGGAGCCTCTGTATCAGTACCATGCAGGTAGTCTGTGTGTGTGTGTGTGTGTGTGTGTGTTGTCTAGGGACCTATTTCTGTTTACACAGTGAACTTTTCTTACTTATGGGTACAAAATACAAGTCCCCATAATGCAAATCATTCAATTTGAAGGTGTTTTAAGGTTAGGGATAGGTTAAGGTAAGAGTCAGGGTTAGATTAGGCTTACGGTTAGAAGCTGTGTGTGAGCCTGTGTCTGCGTGCATGTGTATGCGTGTGTGTCTATGTGTCCATGTGTGCATGAAGCTTTAAAGTAGTAAACCACTCCCCATGTTCATGAACAGGTCTGTGTTTCACTTATGTCTGCTTTTACTTATCCGTCTGTGCTACTGTTCAGAAAACTCTTTCTACACACCAAGCACTGGCGCAGATCATGCAGTGACTCACATGTTAATAAGGTTCAGTACTAATGAGTACAGTACGCTTCCAAAATTTTCAACAGTAGTGAACAAATTGTGAGGTTACTCCCGTTAGTCATGTGGCTGAAAGGAAAAAAACAATGTTGTTTACGAACCCCCTGGTGGCACAGTAGTGTAGTGGGTAGCACATCTGCCTCTTAGCAAAAAGGTCCTGGGTTTGATTCCTCGAGGTACTCTGGTTTCCTCCGACAATCCAAAAACATGCACATTTGGCTAATTGGCCCCTAGGTGTGGGTGTGTCTGTGAATGGTTGTAAGTGTGTTGGCCCTGCAATGGTCTGGCGATCTGTACCCAGCCATCACCAAGTGTCAGTGGCTCCATCGTCCCTGAAACCTTTCTAGGAATAAGCGGTTTGGCAAATAATTGAATAAATGATATTTCCTGAGGTTTCCTTATGACTGTGTACTAACATGTGTAATCTGCTAAAGGTCAGTGCTAAGTCGCAATCAGCCTTTCACATTCTCGTTAATCTGAGTGACCCATATGTCTGGTGGTTCTCCACTTAGTCATAGAACCTTGTTGACATCCATGGCATCCTGATATTCCGCACTGCAAGAGTAGTTTCCTTCAGAACTAAAGGAGGCCATGTATCAAAGTCATCACAAGGGTTCATTGTGGAATAGCCCATTCATTCACTTGGGCAAGCTTCAGTATTGTTACTGTGAAATGTATTTGGAATTTGATCCGCAGGTTTAGACTGAGACACACTTTGTGGAGGTAGCTCCGCTCCTGTCAGAGTATGTGTAGCAGATAAATTAGGCTAATTGGAACAGCACAGTGGCATAGTGCTTAGCACATCCACCTCACAGCAAGAAGGACTTGGGTTCCAGTCCCGGGCTCGGCGAGGGAGTGTGAACGTGAACGTGAATGGTTGTGTCTGTGTTGGCTTTATCATGGACTGATGAGCTAGTCAGGGTGTACCTCGCCTTCACACAGAGTCACCTGAGACCCTATATTAGGCGAATCAATAAATGAGTGAATGAATGAAATTTGGCTAATTTCAAAACACTATTTGACCAAAAGTTTGTGGACACCTTACCATCACAATGAGCTTTTTGGACATCACATTCTATATTTAGATACGTCACCGTGCCGCTCTGGAATCGTGGATGACTATAACTATAAGGATTTGTAGCTTGAAGCACAGATTCCTAGCTAGTGAGTCTATGGCAAAAACATGATGTCAGGTCATAACATTATTTTCGCTAAATTGAATACCTTTAAAATAAAAAAATCTCGGAACCTCGGATTCAGGAGGAACAATGTGGTTTTCGTCCTGGCCGCAGCACTCTTGACCAGCTCTACACACTCTACGG
>JAOUQZ010000017.1:19583847-19598491 GCA_028564935.1 Neosilurus hyrtlii
TCACTGCTTAGGCTGCTGCCCCCGCGACCCGACCCCGGAACAAGCGGAAGAAGATGATGATGATGATGATGATGAAATAAAAAATCTGTATTGCATATGTCCTCGACCAGCTATTACTATGGTCTCCAACAAAGGTTAGAAAGTATATTTAAATCAGAACCCGAGAAGATTTTACCTGGATCCCCAGGGAGGGATGTTGTACTTTCCAAGCGGATCCCTTGACGGTAAACATTACAGTAATTGCGGAGGCTCCACAGGGGCTTTGGCGTTATATACTTGGTAAGTGATGGTAATGTGTATGGCTTTAAAATGGTTCTGGTGGTCTGGAGCAAAAGGAACTGGAATGGACTGTCAGGACGTCCGGGTCACTTGGGTTGAAGGGAATAAAAAGATGATTTACTAAGAACATTTTTAGGTGCCCCAAATAAGGTTATAGTCACTAGATGGTAACTTTGCTAGGTAACTGTTCCAGTGGGAAGACTCAAAAGTATAAATAATATTAGTTGAAAGACTTTTGTTGTAAAAACTTTAACAATACACTTAGTGGGGAGTGGATAACGGATTTGGAGTACATGTGTAAGCTTAAATGAATAATCCCCACTTTAATGCACCATAATAAACTTCTGCTTGGATCTTCCCTAGGCTGTCTTCTCCTCTGTTTTCTACTTTGCATCAGTTCCACTCTACCAAGGTTTTCTCATCATCGGGTGAGTGGTGTACTCACACAGCTGTGGTGACTCATCGCACTCGGTGAAATCACATTGGCATTTCAGTTATGCGTTGCATACTGCTGTGACATTTGATTTGAGCTGCAGTATTGTTACAGTTGAAAAAAAAAGTTCGAACAGTGCTGACTGCATGGAAGTTAACGAACACCAATAGGTCCTTTGTGATACTAGAAATTATGAGCTGAGATATTTGTTTCATACTTTGGGCAAAGTTTTGTGTACTGTGTATCAGCGTTTCTAAGGCAGTGTGTGGTTGAAAAAAATGTTTTATAGCTGTGAGTCAAGACTGTGAAACCATCTGTCTTTTTTTTAGTTTTTACCATAATTTGTCAGAGGGATTGCAGAAAATTGCATGGAATAATATCTTATTGAAAGTGTGACTAAGTTGCTGATAAATTACTTAGGCTTAGGATAAATTACTTAAAAAAAACAGAGTATCGTATGCTGACAGGTATGCAATTTTAAGATACAAATCATCATAAATAGTCATCATCCCATGGCAGTTAAATACATTATACATATTCACATCAGCTTTGCACATCTGGAAATTGGCAATCAATCAAGGTTTGTTAAGCAAAATATCCATGAGCTTAAATATCCATGAGTTTTTGCTCCATTAAAACCTTCATATATATCAGAAGAATATGGCACAGCTGGGATTCTGCCTACACTAGTCATTATAATAGTAATAGAAACAAGAGCACTCAGACAGAGTAAACCTCCTCCAAGCACCAAATCCTCCATATGAACCAAAATGACAAAAATCGTCCTATCGCACGATGCTAAAGAATCTTTTAAAAATTCCTGGATCCAGAAATTGATCCGGATCATCTCCAAATTCTACTGCAGCCCCGTCTGTGGTAGAAATTTCATGAAAATCCATACATAACTTGTTGCAAATAACAGAAAATACACAACACCCCCTACTGGGTCTGCTGTAATACGAAACTTGAAAAAAAAATCTCATAATGTTAAAAAAATTCTTTTAAAAATTCCTGGCTCCCAAATCTGGATCACTACAAAATCTAAAAGAGTCTTCTTTGTCCAAAGTTTCACCTCTGGTAGATATTTCATGAAAATCCATACATAACATTTTTGCAATAAAACCCAATCTCCTTGGTAGAGGTAACTAAAAAGCGAAGGACAACTCAAGGAGCTAGAAACATCCACAGCTCAGATGGGAGAAGCACTTCAGAGGACAGTAACAGACAGGAAATTTGGTCTTAATGGTGAAAATGAAGGAAAAAATCAGGATTGGAGACTCAGAAACCATGAGAAAAAAAGTTCCTGTCGTCTGATGAGACCAATGTTATCTCCTTGGGACAAAGCAGAGTGGTGGCAGAGAGTTGTGTAGTGGTTAGGACGTCTGCCTCACAGCAAGAAGGTCCTCGGCTCGGTGAGGGTGTTTCTTTGTGGAGTTTGCATGTTCTCCCCATGCTTGCATGGGTTTCCTCTGGGTATTCCGGTTTCCTTCCACAGTCCAAAGACATGCAGATAAGTGGCTGTTCCAGCCTGCCAGTGTGAGTGTTATTGGTTGTGTGTGTGTGTTGGCCTGTGATAGATTAGCGAGCTGTCTAGGGCCTTTCCCAAAGTCAGCTGCAACCCTAGTAGGATTAAGTGGTTCAGCAAATGAATGAATGAATGAACAGAGCAGTATTGAGAAGATCCAACACTGCATTCTCACCATGGTAACATCTGCCAGATGGTGGCAACCTCATGTTGTAGGGCTGCTTTTAATGGGCAGAAACGGGGAAACTGGTCAGAGTTTCTTCCAGTTTTCAAGAGACTTGACATTCAAGTAGATGTTTACCTTCCAATGGTACAAAAACCCAAAGCCTACTGCACAGCCACAGCTACGTGGCTACTTGAACCTGAATTTGTTCAAATGATCCTGTTAAAGACGGACATTAATCCAGTTGATTCTGTTGTAAGACTTGAGCATTCCTGTTCAGCAGCAGTTTCTGTCCAATTTGTCAACGCTTGAGCAGTTGAGCCAAGAAGAATGGCCAGAAATATTAGGATCCAGATGTGCAAAGCTGATAGAGAAGATTTGCAGCTGGAAGGGCAGCCAACATGGGTTCTACCAAGTATTGACGCATCTGCTATACAGTGCTTCGAGTTATGCAAGGCATTGTTTAGAAGATTTATGAAAAACAAGACAGCTAATTCTTAACATGTATTAAGTGTAACATGTTTTTTTTTCACATCCTGTAGCTACTCGACAATCTACACCATGTTCCCGGTCTTCTCCCTGGTTTTGGATAAGGATGTCAAATCTGAGGTGGCGATGCTTTATCCTGAACTTTACAAGGATTTACTAAAGGTATTAAACTTACCTTGTTCATGTCAGAAGGAAGCATATTATGAAAGGAAAGCTTTTCTTTTTTCACCACTCTGGGTAACCTTCTTATTATTTCAGGGTCGACCACTTTCCTACAAAACATTCCTGATATGGGTCTTGATAAGTATCTACCAAGGTAAGATGATATGAAAGCGAATATATTGGTTTTACATGCAGTATGACTGACAGATCTAACCAGACAAGGCACTGGGTGTTCTAATCCGAGTAGACTGTTTATTTCTAGCCTGACTGAAATGACATCCTGAAATGAAGCATGACTTTTGCAAAGGCAGTGCACAGACTTGCTAAGAAAACAGAGCAGTCGAGACAATGCACCCGAACTGAGGATCCCTTACAGCAAATGTTGTTTTACTCAAACAAAACTCTCCCACGTTTCCCCTGGCTAGCTTGAATAGTTTATTTGTGTCTGATGTTTACGTTAAATAACCTAAGGTGGTTTTCCACGTTTGCCTTTTGTGTCCTTTCAAGGCGTGTTACATGGCAATTCAAGTGCAACGCCCAAATCTCGCCTGCCCACCTTAATGTTCCCTTGAATTGTTTGGTGTCTGTTTCTATGTATTTTTCTTCAGTTTCATTGAAAACCCTTGTTTGTTTCCTTAGGCAGGTTTTAATTTTTAAGGGATTCCCCCATCTCGTGAATGACCTTCTCAAAAATGACCTTCTTAAATCGAATCACTTTGTATTCCCTCAAATCAGTACATATAATATTAACCCCCTGAGATGTTTTTGTCCTGAACTCAGATGTCACATTAATATTTTATGTCAGGAAGCGGTGGAGGAAAGTGGCCCAAAACATGGAAAACTGCTTACTTCCTGTGCACTGAATCTCAAACATGCAGCCTTCTGTCCGATAAAATACTCTGTATAGCCAAAAATTGGTGGACACCTGACGATCAGACCAACATGTTCTTTTTAAACAGCCTCGTTTTTTTTTAGTTCCACACTCACTCACTCATTTGCTGAACCGATTAATCCTATTAGGTTTGTTTTGGCGACTATAAGTCTATAATTCGAGTAAATTGTGAACAACCACTCTTTCCCTGCCACCCCAACATGTCACCACTATTTGTCCCACCTGCTTGCCTCTTTGTTATCCCTTCAAAGTTTCTTTATAGAAAATCACATTTTATTAGTATTCAAATCAAGTAAAGGTTTCCTTCATGATCATGCCACTCATATAATGGTGGTCTCTTGGCAATAGCATATTGACTATTAGCGACAGATCAGCTAGGGTCAGTGATTGTATTTTTTTTTAGAGTACTGAAGAGGGTATATGAATGCGTATTGTACATGCACTGTGTATATATCAACAGTGTAATGTGGTACAATTCCTAGTGAATTGGTGCTTACTATATAAAATAAAAGCCTATCAGAATGAGCACATCCATATAAAATCCTGACTTAGAGCTGAGCTGTTGTAAAAAAATCATTCATCACAGAGCCAGACCAGGTAGTGCTCAGATCAGCAGTACTGTGGTATAATTCAGTTACTAATATAATAATGTTCTTTAGTGTGTGTCTGTAGGTCCTGTTGGAAATGTATGTTTTTTTTTTTGTCTCTGTCCTCTGTAGGCAGCATCATCATGTACGGAGCTCTGCTGCTCTTTGAATCAGAGTTTGTGCACATTGTGGCAATTTCCTTCACCTCACTGATCTTGACCGAGTTGCTCATGGTGGCTCTAACAGTGCAGACGTGGCACTGGCTCATGATTGTGGCCGAGCTCCTGAGTCTGGCCTGCTACATCGCTTCACTCGTCTTCTTACACGAGTTCATTGGTAAGAATACAAACATAAACACACACTTTAACTAAAGCAAAGGCAAAATCCAAAAACATAACGTTGTAATCACTTTAATATACAGAATTAGGCACTGCATAAAGGTGGAGTTCACTGTGAGATTTTTGTGGGCTATGATTCGCCTCTGTTTATAATTAATGAATTATTTTGTCAATGTCTTAATATATAAAGGTATGGTCTCAACCTAAAACTAAAAAAAACAAAAAAAACAAAACCTAAACTGGCTGAGTTTACATTCCCGGATATCGGCATGCATCAAGTTCACGAACAGCCAATCAGCATCAAGATTCATAACAGCCAATCAGTATTGTCATGCCTAACAGCAAATCAGCATTGCCATACATAAAATCCAATCAGCACTGGGATGCATAATAGACAATCAACATCATGCTGCATAACAGCCAGTCAACACTGGGATACATAACAGCCAGTCAGCTCTGTGATGCACAACATCCAATCAGCATTGCGACGCATAACATCCAGTCAGCATTGTGATGCCTAACATCCAATCAGCATCAGGATGCATAACAGCCAATTGCCATTTGTAAATTTGCTTATTTATTGATGTTACTTTATGAAACCAATTTTTTCCCGCGTATTTTGGATTTACAATGTAAATGTCATTCAAAATTTTATACCAGTTTCTGGAATCTCAGTCATATCAATCAAGTCACGTGTCAGGATATCAGTCAAAGCCTCATATCCATCACAACTTTGCATCGTGACATCCTCTTGCTCTTAAACCATTCTGACGTCAAAGGGTTTTAAACCAGGTGAAGGAATGAGGCCACATTCCTCCCTACTATTTCCCTTCTATTCTGGCCAAGAGTTCACCGGAAAAGGCTTTTCTCTAACGTTTTTCCATTTTCCCAAATTAATGTTTGTCACTATTCCATTCTGCGCACTCAGACAGAGACCTGCACAGTGGATACCATACTGAAGGAAATGCCACTCACCGCTGCTAGTTTCCTGCTAGAGTGTCCAAGGTCTGTGTGTTTATCACACAACCTGCGTAAGGGGGTTTTTACAGCTCAAAGTACCGGTATTTTTCTCAGGAATTATTTTTTTCCCTTAATTTGGTTTATTAAAGAGGGATTATTTCATTAAATGCTCCTGTCATGAGTTACCAAATGGATCCGTCTGTATGTTTATATTGTGATGTTAAAGACAGGGGCATAAAACAAACAGAAATTGAAGTGCATACCGGATTTGTTCCCATCACATGTACGTGCTTGTATTTGAACTTCACAGGACCTCAATCATACAATAAAAAGATTGCATTCCATATTAAAAACAAACTTTTTCCCTCGTCTGTCAAAATAGCTCAAAGGTCAAATGTCATCTCTTTGACTAACTTACTGCACTAAAAAATTCTGCTAATCTACTGCATTCGTCTCACGTTCAAATTCCTGGTGCCATTGTATCTAACACCCCGCCCCGTAACAGCAGGGACCACCCTGAAGCTTCGTGATAGGGATAGTATGTTTCTCATCGTAGGTGTCGTTGACTGCTTTCCAAACATAATGTTTATGGTCATGATCATATAGTTAAGTTTTTGTCTCATGACACTAAATTACTTCAAGACGTTTGGAGGGTTCCGTTGATGCTCTTTGGCGAATTGCAAGCAGGCTGTTCTGTGGTGTGGGAATGAAATGTTTTAGGGTTTTTCTTCCAGCTCTACCATGCAGCTCTTTTTTTGTTTGAGTATCTCCAAGAGTACCTTTTCCTAATTTATTTTATGGATTTCGTGACAGTTCTAGCACAAAGTCAAGGCAGACACAGTGAATATACCACCGAGGCGTTCTTAAAAAATTGAAAACAAACTGACTGTTTATCCATAATGATGCTATATATCATATATTATTCTAAAAGATATACCTGATATTTACATACATGTTCTAATTTACATTTATTGTAATTATGTAGTTATTTTTATTTATACCAATAATAACAAATACTTACAAACATATTTGGTTATAAGATACCCATGTCTTGGTAATCACCCACATAATTCATAGACAGACAGATAGATAGACTAATTAATTAATTCACTGATGTTTTTATTCTATTTTATATTATATGATATTATATAATATAATATAGTTATATGATACTTTTTTAAATTTTTTATTTTAAGAACCACTTCATCCTTTACTAGGGCCCTTTAGAGGCCGGAGCCCGGCCCAACCTATCCCACCCCAGGCGAATGCAGGGTACACCATGTACACCATGAGCATTGCAGGACCAGATAGATAGAATGGATAGATCGAAAGAAATCAATTTAAAAATGAAGCGTTATCATGCATACATTTTTAAAAATACCTTTTTATTATTATTATTGTTATTAGTGTTATTATTATTATTATTATTTACACATGACTGTATCAGACCTGACAGGCTTTCTGAATTCTGTATTTTATGTTTAATAGGGGAATATACAAGAGCATATTCTAAAAAACACACAAAAAAGCACTTTTTCAGAGGTTGAGGGGGTGCAACATTAACAAAAACGTGAAAGGGATTGTTTGAAATGTATATGATACAAAGAAAAAGAAAGAAGATGATAAACATCTTCCAAATTTGGCCTAAGGTTTTTAAAGCAGAACTATATAAGATATTTAAGGTAAACACATACTCTATCATATATACTGTACATGTGCTTTATATTTGGAGTAATAGAGCAATGACTGACTTCTATCAGTATAACATCTAATATATTAAAGGAGAAGACGGCACTTAATCTCACTTAAATCTTTAGATTAGTCTCTTGCTGTAAGATTTTTGGCCGATAGTTTCTGTTTTAGCGATTTTATGGTCAGTTTTTAAATTAAAAAAACGAGTCTCAGAATGATGATGTCATCAGGGCCCAAGGTAGCATGTACAAGAATAGAATTTTGATCCATTTATGTAATTTATTGACAGTTTTGTGTTGGAAATGTCAAAAGGTTTAAAGTAAAAGCATTACCTGTGCAGTGGGAAACTATGTACACATCAGGATTCATATGTTCATTATCATCGTTCATTTTCTGAACCGCTTAATTCTAATTAGGGTCGTGGGGAGGCTGGCGCCCATGTCAGCCAACTCACCCTGAACAGCTCGCCAGGCCATCGCAGGGCAGAAACACGCTGACAGCAGCTCAATGGCCTCCTCTTTACGAACGACAGCAATAGTTGTTTTACATGCCTCTCATCACAGACAATAAAAGACATGGCTGGTCTTTGATAACCCAGTTAGCTGCACTGGGGGGACAGCAGTGACAACTCGGTGATAGTGGGGCTTGACTGCCCAACCTTCAGATCAGTAAGCCAGCACCCTACCACCGGGCCACCACTGCCCCTGGATTCTTATGTTTAAACACAAACACCTGAAATACTGAAAGAAAGGATGTTTAGAGCCAAACTTGGAGTTTTCAGTCAGTCGGTTTTTTTAAATTAAAACAATTAAAATTGTTAAAATAGCTTTTTTACAGATTTTAGTAAGATTTTACACACAGACACATTTTAATATAGAGATCCGATTGATATTTGCTTTCAACAAGTGTTGTCTTCTTTAAATTTGGGTTTATAACATTTAACCATTTGACTTCTGATCAGAACACACAGAGAGAACTGGCTTCTTAAACACTAATCAAGAATTGCACATTGTCTGTTAAAAACTGGCTTGTTCAACAGGAATTTAAGTGCTAAGTACAAGGATAGGAATGAAGTCTTGACTCAATGAAGTCTGTGATCAAGCTTCAGGCATGTGGACATGTCTAGACTGCAGACGAGTTGTGCAGATAGCTTAGTTGCTCATACAGGAGAGGTGGGCAATACGACAAAAATATCAATACCACATATTGTTTTTCATTACCATTCTTCATCATTTGTATGTGTGTCTGTGACCACAATAAGTCAAAAACTAATAGAGAGATTTATATGAAATTTTAACCAAATGTGGATCTTGGGCCTAAGAAGAAATTATTAAAATTTAGTCCTGATCTGTATTCAGATACAGGAGACAAGGAGGTCAAAATCACCCATAATGCGCCTGGAGAAAAAAATACAGAGCTTAAAAATTGCCAAGCAGTTCACAAAAGTGCACCATAATTCTACATCATTTGCCACTATAACCCATGTAAAAACGAGATTGCACTTCCTTGGTGGAGGTCTACAGTTTCTGAGTGCATTTCTAGTTCCTAAGGTGTTTATGTTGTACATATGTATTATGAAATGTGTATTATTCATTCCGTACTGTTTCTAATTCTCCGCTCCCTTGCGTTTACCCATAGATGTCTATTTCATCACCACGCTGTCATTCGTTTGGAAGGTGACCGTCATCACACTGGTCAGCTGCTTACCCTTGTACATCCTGAAATACCTGCGCCGACGCTTCTCACCTCCCAGCTACTCCAAGCTGACCTCCTAAAACTGATCAGCGAAAACTCAGAAGAGAAAGACGTGTTCCTGGGGTGTGTTTATTTATTAGGTTCTTTTTTTTGTTTTTGTTTTTTTTTTTTTGTATTTTGAGGGGGTGACTCAAGCGATTTGCACAGGCTTTATTTCCCTAGATGCATCAAGAATGTCGAGGATCTTTCTTGATGTCTGTTTCTGAAATGTATTGCATGAGTTCAAGAACCTTCTCATTTGTACCATTTGTAGTCACATGGAAGCGATGCAGCTGAACTGGGCTCCTGGGCCTTTAAAGCTGAATCACAGGGGTATTTTCATGCTTGATCGCTCGAGTGAGTCAGTATTGAGGGCAAAACACTCGGGTTGCTGGAGTTATTGTGTGCACCGAAGCCTTTGAGAAACCTGAGAGAAATTAATTGGGAGTATAACAAGCCAGCTTCACGTGAATGAAAAATTTGATATAAAAATTAATTTATATGAAAATAATTTCTCAGGTGTTGCTGTGGAAAGTATTCTTGAAATGTAATATAAACCTAATCTGGTTCTATATACGAGGGCGGGCTGAAATGTTCCTAGGCTGACCATGAATCAATGCCCATATTTGAACAAATGTGATTCGTTTTTCAACGTGGTCTCCCCTGCAGTCTACACACTTCTTCATCGGTGTCGCAGCGCTTGGATCTCCTTCAGTATAGACGCTATCGAGTTTCACTGCTCTGGTAAAACTCTGTCTGGGTCAGTCTATGAACTTTTCAGCCCACCCTTGAAACGTATTCTGGTGTGTGTGTTTGCGCATGTGTTTATGTAGGTGTGTTGATGCAGTCAAAATTGAAACCTACTCAGAGCCCCCCTCTCGTACATCGGAGCTATTTTTATTCGCATGTTGTGTGTTGTCTCAGACAGTGGTGTTGGTTTTGGGCGTAAGGTTACCAAATGCCAGTGTGTTGTGTCTAAAGTGTCATGGTGAGTGTAACACCACAAACAAAAGCACTATTTTAGCTTCCAGCTCCTTTTCCTGGTTGACTCTTGTGGTGGCCTCTGGTTTCCCTCTCTCAGTGCAAGCATGAGTAGATTTAGATAGAGCGGAATACTAACCACTTTCCCCCCTTAACAGACACTTCTACTACTCTCAGACTGTGTCTTTATGGAACATATCACATTTACTCATAGGGCCAAGTCACTTTCACGTATCACTACATTTCACATGGCTCCATGATTTCAGGTTTGTATATAAGCTAAACAAGCTAATGTGTGCACTTAATATCGATTTACTGCATTTTAGTGTGTGGATGTGTTTAACGGTTGTTATTTTGTCAAATAATAAAAGTGACAGTTTGCCATTTGTGCCACTTTGACCATGTGCCATATTGACCATTTCTCTTGCGGTCAGAGGTGCCAACATTTACAGTTTAGCCATAGCATTTACAATTTTTGAACGCTTACCTGAAAATTCGTGAGCTCCACATTTTTCCGATATTTTAGCTAAAGCAACAAGCTAGGCAAAACATTCCGTTATGAGAAAAGCAAAAAATCGTTGAAGCGGAAAGAACTACAGATGCACTACTTGCGTTTGCTTCTGATAGCGGCTAAGTCCTTTTCGTGCCGAATTCATGCAAACTCAGAATTCTAGCAAATAGGTGGCTTCAAATCAGCATGGGTATACACAGTATCATATGCAAACAAAGTAACAGTTTCTTCATTCACACTACAGGGGCACTTAAAGAGTGTAAGGTACCTCTTCCCCGCAACATGGATAATGTAGCAAAAAGGCCCCTGTATGGGCTCTGGCTTTAATCACCCATGTGCTCATATTATGTTTTATAGAATGTGGACATGAACAAATTAGCAAAAGAAAGTCTCTCGTTTAAAGGTTTTACATGATCCCTGGAGTTTGACCTTTCCAGGTCACTCAAGGTCAGAGGTAATTGTCTTATTTGAAAGTCCATAAATGGTTTCCCATAGTAACAGCATGTCTGTCAGCACTCGTTTCAAATTTATAAGTGCCCAAGAGCATGTGACCTTGATTTTCTTCTTTCAAGGTCACTCAAGGTCAAAGCTAATTACCTGATTTGAAAGTCCATATAGTGTGGCACGGTGGCTTACACGTTATAGTGTGGTGGTTGGCACGTCAGCGTCACAGCAAGAACGTCCTGGGTTTGAGTCTCGACAAGGATGTTTTGGTGTGGAGTTTGCATGTTCTTCCTGTGCTTTTTTGGGTTTTCTCCAGGTACTCCGGTTTCTTCTTACAATCCAAAAACATGCACATCAGGCTAACTGGCTGTTCTGAATTGCCCCTAGGCATGAGCCTGAACGGTTGGGTGAGTGTTGGCCCTGTAATGGATTGGCGAGTTGTACAGGATGTATCCCGCCTTCACCCAGAGTTGGCTGAGATAAGCTCCAGCCTTTCTGCAATCCTGGTAGGATAAAGCAAGTCAGCGCATGAATGACTGAAAGTATATACATGGTTTCCTCTTAGTGTTCATTCAATAGTAATAGTATGCTATAAGTGCTCCAAAGAATTTGTGACCTTGCTCTGACCTTGACCTTGACCTTGACCTAGATATTCCAGAATCAACTCAGCTCTGGGACTTAGGTGGGGTCATGTCCTCACCAAAGGTTGTGGAAATCCATGCATGGGTGTGGTCAGGATTTTGTCCACTGGCAACTTGGATCACAAACACTGACGATTACAATACGTCTGCCCTAACTACGTTGTGGGCGGAGATAACGAATTACACCATATATATTAGTACTTCCTTTAGTTCAGTCAATGTACAGACATGACTATACGGTTCACCAGTCTCAAGGAGAAAAATATCTAATTATCTTTCAATATTTCTGCCAACAAATATTGAGGAGGCGTCCATGTTTTTTTCCCACTAGTTTAAACTCTGAAATTCTGTTTTCCGCCTTCTGTGCCAGTCCGAAGTAGTGTTATCTTAAGTAAACTTCAACAAATGGATTCACAAACTGTAGCTTTGCGGGCCAATAGAAAACCAAAAGAAAAACAAGAAGCCGATGATATGGTCTCTGTAGGGTTTGCTTCTCTACCTGTTAGGGTTTTTTTTTTTTGGCACCTCTACATGCAAATGCTCTCTTATAAGAATAAGGATTCCAGTTTGTCCTCCTGAGTGCAAAACATTTACATTTCAGAAGGGAATATCTAAATTTGAGGGAAATTTGAAGGTAAAAAATAGCGATCATGTTTCCTCAAATATTCTGTAAGAAAAATTTTTTTTTTAATTCTACCGCATTTATTTACCAGTGAATAAATAATAATTTGAACTAGCAGTGTATTTTTGTTAGGTACTGAAGGACATACAGATGCTACACAGATGTTTTGTCCTCCTGAAGACTTTACGGTTTACCTGCAGTAAAGTGCGATGGTGTGTGTCATGTGATTTTTGTTGTTGCTGTTGTTTTTGTTTGTAAATGGCAGGACTACTTTTTATTAATGGATGAATAGTGTATTGCTGTACTGTAAATAAAAAAATAATTTTATTTATTAACATTTCTAATTTGATTTGGAATTTGCACACTGATACCTGCAGAACAAAAAAGGGACAAAAAGGAAGTGTGTCTCAGTGGCATTGAAATAAAGATCATGGTTTCTTATCATGGACCGAGTCTGACCTGTGATTTCAGTTCTGGGAATTTTAACGATGAGGTTTTCAGTAAGTGGTTTATAATTCTGTGGTTATTCTGTCAATAAGTCGTTTTAATTCTCTCTCTCTCTCTCTCTCTCTCTCTCTCTCTCTCTCTCTCTCTCTGTCCCTCCTTTTCTCGCGCTGTCTCTCTCTGTTTGTGTGTCTCTCTTTGTCTTTCTTTTTCTCTCTGTGTATCTCGCTGTCTCTCTCTTTCCCTGTCTTACTCTGTCTTTCTCTATATGTGTGTGTGCTTGTCTCTTTGTGTCTCTCTCACTGTCTGTTTATCTCTCTCTTTCTGTCTGTCTGTCTGTTTCTGTCTCTTTTTCTCACTCTGTCTGTCTTTCTCCCTCTGTCTTTCTCTTTATCTGTCTGGCTCTCTCTCTTTCTCTGTTTCCTCTCTTTCTGTCTCTCTGTGTGTGTCTGTCAGTGTGTATCTATCTCTTTCTTGCTCTTTCTCTGTCTCTCTCTGTCTTTTCTCATTCTCTGTGTTAATCTCTCTATTGCTCTCTCAGACAGTGTGTGTGTGAGAGAGACAGAGAGTTCACCAGGAGATGGAGTCTCAGAGGCCGTTGTTGATCAGAGTCTTGATTACGTAACATAAAACGTAAAACAAGCAATATAGTGTAATTCTACGAAATCTGTGTGTAATTCACATTAGCACGTCTGCAAATACTTTCTTTATTACTTTCTTTAACGCACGCTTTCATAATGGAAATGTTTCTTTGGGCTGCCGTTGGCAGTGAGCTAAATTTTAATCAGAACCATAACATCTGTAAACTCCATCTCCAAATTAACAACCAGGCCCCGTGATTGTTTCAGTCCTCTTACAATTTGGAAAAATACCGAGTGCAGTATGGCAATGATGGGAGGATCCACACACGTGTAACACATTAACTATGATGTCTTTTGCTGTGTAGTTTAATTAATAGCTTTCTATTAATAGCTTTCTTTCAAATTGCTCACATTTTCCTCCAAATGTTTGGTTGTATCTTCTGCTTCTATATTTTATATCCAGTTCATTTATCACTTAGAAATGTAATATTATAAAGTATATAATATATTCATATATCGCCACAATCTGCTGGAAAATATCCAATCAAATGCTCTCCTGTCTACCTGCTCATGGATGATCCTACCGTACAAACCGGCTTTAGAGTGCATGTGGAGGGGGGCGTGGTTTAGGAAGGGCCTCTGAGGGCAGGAGAGGGTTTAACCAGACCCCTAAAGGATGCTACGTTCAAATTTTGCTAGCTTTCCTTATTACCATCACTAGCATTATTCTCACTCATTCACTGAATCCTATTAGGGTTACAGAGAGGCTGGCACCCATCTCAGCCAACACTGGGTGAAAGTGGGGTACACCCTGAACGACTATCCAGACCATCACAGGGCCAACACACACAACTATTCCTCTAACCTTGCTCTACTCCCTCCACACCCATGACTGCAGACCTTTTAATGGTTCCAACACCATCCAGATGACACCACGGTGATTGGCCTCATCAAAGACAACGATGAGGTCGCCTACAGGGAGGAGGTGGATCGTCTGGCTGACTGGTGTGGCTCCAACAATCTAATGCTCAACACGGAGAAGACCAAGGAGCTCGTCGTGGACTTCAGGAAGAATGCTGACCCACACATCACCCATCCACATTAAGGGGTCGGTGGTGGAACGTGTGAACAGCTTCAAGTTCCTGGGAGTCCACATCTCCGAGGAT
>JAOUQZ010000017.1:19598591-19616521 GCA_028564935.1 Neosilurus hyrtlii
CACACACACATCCACTTTCATACACCCCTCCCACCATGCCCTGCGGGGGACGGCCCTGGCAGACCAGAGGACAACGACCTAAATCTGGTCTCCACCACTACCCTCACCCCCAAGCGGCAGACCAAGCACCCCCCATGGCCAGCAGCCCTCCATCAGCGCAGCCAACCCGGGACCGGCGCCCAGGGGAACAGGGATGTAAGAGGTCCCCATTTCCCTCACCCTCCCCACTCAGTCATATTGACTGTTTGCTGATTGCAATTAAAATTGAGCCTGGCCTGCCCTCCAGATAGAGAGCTGCAAGCAGCACTAAGCACCCCTGTCCCCCCGGAAGCCCCCCAGGGCAACACAGGCCAGTAGCAGCTGCCCCCACGACTGGACCACCCAGCGACTGCAGCCAACGAGCTACCACCGACTCTAGAAGGCACCCGCCCACCACACGCCCAGGGGGGAAGAAGAGGAGAGTGAGGAGGACAGCGGGAGAGCCCAGACCCACTGCACGCCAACCCCAGGCCCACCCCGCCCCCCCCCCACAAGTGCACACTGTCCCTCCCACTCCCCATACACACACACACACACACACACACACCTCCTCGCACTTCCCCCATTCGTCCCAGCACTCGCCCACACACACACCCACACACACCCACACGAGCTCACACCCCACAATCTTCCCCAAACCTCCCGCTACCGGGCCACACCCAGGGCCCAGGACGGCAACCAGACACCAGGGCATGCGCTAATACTAGAGTTTTATAATGAATTAATATTGCACACATATGCAGTATTGAGTTCTGGATTCTTATTGGTCAAGATTTAGGCTAGGTCAGCATGGTGCCCTAATGGTTAGCATATCCACTCCACAGCAGGAAGGTCCTGGGTTTAAGTCCTGGGCTCTGCGAGGGTATTTCTGTGTGCAGTTTGCATGTTCTTCCTGATCTTGCATGGGTTTCCTCCGGGTACTCTGGTTTCCCCCCATAGTCCACAGCCATGCACCTTAGGCTGATACCGGCTGTTACAAACTGCCCCAGGTGTGGAGAGCTGTTCAGGTTGTATCGTGCTTTTGTTCAGAATTGGCTGAGATAGGCTTTAGCCTCCCCATGACCCTGGTAGGATTAAGCAGTTCGGCTAGTGTGTAAGATTTAGGCACTGCCTAAATATGGAGTCCCCCTTGAGATTTTAAATACTTAATCCTATTAGGGATGTGGGGAGGCTGGGGCCTATCTCAGCCAACTCTGGGTGAAGGTTGGGTACACTGTGAACAGCTCACCAGCCTATTACAAGTCCAACACACAAACATTCACAATCACACCTAGGGACAATTTAGAACAGCCAATTAGTCTAATGTGCATGTCTTTGGACTGTGGGAGGAAACTGGAATACCCAGAGGAAATCCATGCAAGCATGCAAAGCATGCGGTGGTAAGTAGCTACTAAAGATGGTCCAAGGAAGGACAACCAGTCAAGTTAAAAGACACTCATGGGTACCCAGCACTGACTGACATGCATGTGGAGCGAAGGCTAGCATTTTAGCATTCGCTATACAGGTGAGTTGTAGCACTTACTGTACTCATCATGGCTCTTTCTGTTATTCCTACAATTATTTTACTCTCTGGTAAAATGCTTGAAGCATAGTTATGCTCTGTTTGTATCACAGCTAATGTGTAGGTGTATTTGGATTAAAATGCCAACCAAAGTAATAAATCTAGTCTTAGAGTAAGACAAGGCTGGTATCCCATTTCGGGCGTGTTTCTGCTTCATACTTATTGTTCCAGCGAAGAGCTCTGGATCCACCCCCAATCCACCACCACCCTGACCTAAAGCAGATACTGAAGAAAAATAAACAAATGAGTATAATATAATTTATTTAACAATTATGCTTGTTATTATTAACACTTTTTTATCATTTGGTAGTCAACAAAAAAGAAAGATAAATAAATAGATAGACAGATACAGTAGATAGATAATTATTGGTATGTAAATACATATTGTTATTTCGATGACACTGTGGTGTTGTCGTTAGCAGGAAGGTCCTAGGTTCGAGTCCCAGGCTCATTTCTGTGTGGACTTTGTACATACCCCCCATGCTTGTATGGGTTTTCTCTGGGTACTCTGGTTTCCTCCCACAGTCCAAAGACATTCATGTTAGGCTAATCAGCAGTTCCAAATTGCTGCTAGGTGTGAGTGTGAATGGTTATGTGGGTTGTTGCACTGCGATTGGCTGGATGGCTGTCCAGGGTGTGCCCCACCTTCTCCCAGTGTCGGCTGAGATAGGCACAGCCTCCCTACAACCCTAGTAGAAAGATTAAGAGGTCTTACAAATGGGTGTGTGAGTATGTTGTGGTGTATTCGATAGCAGGAAGGATCTGGGTTCGAGGCCCGGGTTTGCTGACATTTTTGTGTGGAGTTTTCTCATGCTTTCATCATGTTTACATGGGTTTCCTCTGGGTACTCTGGTTTCCTCTGACAGTCCAAAGACGTACATTAGGCTACCTGGCTGTTCCAAATTGAACGAATAAATGAATTTGTTATGGATTTGTACATTTCTTGTCCATGGTATGATTTTTACTGCAAGCTGCTGACTGGAACTCATGGAATTTCACACAGAGTTTACAAAGAATGGTGCAAAAAAAAAAGAGAGAGAGGGAAAGAGAGAGAGAAAACCTTGAGTGAGCAGCTGTTCTTTGGGTGGAAATGACTCGTTGATGCCAAAGGTCACAGGAGAATGGCCAGACTGGTTCGAACTGACAGGAAAGTTACAGTTACTCAGATAACCGTGACCAGAAGGCTAAAGGCGGATAAGCTACAAAGACAGTTGACCACATCAGGTTTTACTCCTATCTTCTCCTTCATGAGGTTGTGCATGCTGCTGCCACGTTCATTCATTTGGTCATAGGGAGGCTGGAGCCTACCTCCACTGACTCTAGGTGAAGTCTGACTACACCCTGAACAGCTCGCCAGTCTATCTAGTGTCTAGGGCAACACAAACAACCATTTACAGTCGCACTCACACCTATGGGCAATTTGGAACAGCCAATCAGCTTAATATGCATGACTTTGGACTGTGCACAGAAACCCAAAGAAAACCCACTCAAACACAGGAGAGGAACACAGAAATGCCCCAACCAAGCCTCTTGCTATGAGGCAGACGTGCTAACCACTACGACACCATGCTGCCTGCCACATGATCGGTTGATTGGAATTGGAAGTAAATAAATAAATAAGAGTATAGATGTTCCATCTTGGGAATCCTTGGCAATTTCTGTCAAAATAATGCCTCAGTGATGGGAGCCACGCCATATTGGAGCCGACACTACTTTTATGTGTGGGGCAGGGGTATTCGCGGGTCCTTCGGAAAAGGTTTTCCTAAGTGGCCGCCATATTGCTTCTCGGGATCACTGTTGTTTATAAATAAATGAATTAGCTTATTATTAAAGAGGCGGTATCATGGTTGTTTGAGGAAAATAGACTAAATAACATCAGTGGAAAGCATTGTAATTTATATAGATGGAAATTTGTTTTACAAAGGATATGCGGCATGAATTATGGGTAACTGAAAGAGCTATGGTAAAGTCTGTTGGGCTTTTACACCCGAGCCTACTGGCTCATCAGTTTAGAGCTTTTCCCCAGTTTCTTTAGCATGAAGCAACTAGGAGTTCAACTCCTCCTGGATGGGACACTAAACACTAGACCTTCCTGTTTTTACTGGTACCCATTTATACTGCTGGGTGGACAGAGGAACACTTGTGGTTAAGAGCACAGTAGTGGTCTAATTGGGATTCGAACCCATGACCTTTCGATCATGAGCCCAGCACCTTAACCACTACACTACCATGCCCCTTGGGTAACTGAGTTTAGGTAAAAATCGTGAAGCCACCACTTTAAGTATTAGCTGATTCAATTTATACACAGGAAGTTAAAAAAAACATCTTATTATAATGCACTTCTTCCAGTTTGTTTGAATATAAAACCCAGTACACCCCTTTCCTTAAAAACTCAAGCTAGTTTGGCACCAAAATGGCACTTAATACACCAGAGGCGTTATTTAAATAGCAGAAACTGCTGAAAATAGCCGAGGAAGCCCTGAATAAGGGCAGAAAGGTGGCATAGTGGTTAGTATATCCATCTCACAGCAAGAAAGTCCTAGGTTCAATGCCCTGGCTGGTGTCCTCCGGGTAGTCTGGTTTCCTCCACAAGTCTAAAACCATTCACAATAGGCAAACTATAGCTATTCTGGATGGCCCCTAGGTGTGAATGGTCATGTGTGTTGCCGAGCAATTCAGGGTGTACCCTGCCTTCGGCCAGTGTCGATTGAGATGGGCTCCAGCCTCCCATGACGCTAGGAGTATTAAGTGGCTCAGCAAATAAATAAATAAACGAGATGTTCCTGTTAAAGTGTCCAGTGGGTGTATATTGTACTTTCCCCACCTTATATCTCCCAAGACACACCCACAAATTTATGTTTTGGTATCAGTACCGAATTTGACTTGTCCCGACTTGGATAAGTCATATTATTTACTCATATAGTCATATAATTACTATTTGGTGTATTTAGCTGTTTTCCTATCAGCTCTATTCCAAGGGTGTGACAGAAAGTATCGTTGAGGAGTGACACTGACTGGTGTTTGTCTCTCCATTTCACGCTTTCACGAGTTTCACCACTCCTCGCAATAACAACCTTGGAGGATAACTCCAGATACAGACACTTTTTGTGCATTAATCCCTGTGTGGGTGATCGGGGCAGACTTTGTCTTTTCCCATTCATGTTGAAAACAGGTCGGGATCTCGGATAGATTCCTTTTGTGTGAGGGGATATTGGATTTTATTTCAGCAACATCGTTCCTACTGCTGTGGAAAACTACCAACTAGTTCATTTTTTTCCCAGTGGAGCCATGCATTAAATGTCTTCACACAACCATTTGCCGATCAGCGTCAACCATCTTGGACTGCAGTATTATGTCATCCTGTGTACATTTTACAGTTTAAAGGGTTAATCCTTTTAGGGTGGTAGGGAAGCTGCAGCCTATCTCAGCCGACTCTGGGTGAAGGCGGGGTACACCCTGAACAGCTCACCAGTCCATTGCACACACAGCCATTAACACTCAAACTCACACCTAGGGGCAACTTGGAGCAGCCAGTTAGCCTAATGTGTATGTCTTAGGACTAACTGAGGAAACCAGGGTACCTAGAGGAACCCACGGAAACACAGGGAGGACATGCAAACTCCACGCAGAAAATCCCATGCCAGATCTGGGACTCGAATCAGGTACCTTCGTGCTGTGAGCCATATGGGCCAACCACTACGCTATGATGTCATCATCCATATATGTTTACTCATTAAATAAAATATGCTAGCATAGGCAGGGCAACACAGTGGTTTTCTGTCTTGTCTCACAGCAAGAAAGTCCTAAGTACGAATCCCAGGTTCAGCAAGGGTGTGAAGATCAGTGTGAAGATTTCATGTTCTCATGCTTGTGCGGGTTTCCTTCGGGTACTCCGGTTTCCTCTGACAGTCCAAAGACATGCACATTAGGCTACTTGGCTGTTCCAAATTGCCCCTTGGTGTGAATGCAAATGTGAATGGTTGGGTGTGTTGGACCTGCGATGGTCTGGCAAGATGTACCATGCCTTCACCCAGTGTTGGCTGAGATAGGCTCCAGCCTCCTGGTGACCGTAGTAGGATTAAGTGGTTTGGCAAATTATTCACTCATTCACACCATAGACAGTGAGAGACATGGCTGGACTTTGATAACTGCAGTTAGCTGCACTGGGGGGGCAGCAGTGACAACCCTTTGATAGTGGGGCTTGAACCCCTGACCTTGGGATCAGTAATCCAGCACCCTACCACCGGGCCACCACTGCCCAGGTTCAGCAAATTAGTGAAAGATAATATTCTTACTGGCAAAATGCCAAAAATGTTTGAACTCAGGGGCAGTGGTGGCCCAGTGGTAGGGTGCTGGATTACTTATCCCAAGGTCAGGGGTTCAGGCCCCACTGTCACCTGGTTGTCACCAGCCATGTCTTTCATTGTCTGTGGTGAGAGGCATGTACAAGAACCATTGCTGACTTGCATAAAGAGTAGGTTGTGTTGTCGTCAGTGTGTTTCTGCCCTGTGATGGCCTGGCGAGCTGTCCAGGGTGTACTCTGCCATCACAAGGCTAACACACACAACCATTTTAACTCAAACACACACCTAGCAGCAATTTGGAACAGCCAATTAGCTTAATGTGCTTGTTTTTGGATTGTTGGAGGAACACCGGAGTACCTGGAGGAAGCCCATATAACCATGTGAAGAGCATGTAAACTCCACACAAAAAACACCCATGCGAAACCCTAGGGTTCAAACCCAAGACCTTCCTGCTTACCACTACGACACACTGCCACCCAAAGAACAGACAGTCCATCACAGGGCCAACACACACAAGCATTCACATTCGCACCTATAGGCAATTTGGAACCGCCAGTTAGCCTAATGTTCACACGACGGCCTCAGAACCAGAGTGGTCTAACCAACTGAAGGATGTTTTTAAGAAAAATGTTATTTCTTCATTAGAACATTGGCGAGCCAGAAATGCACCAGTAATCAGTTATTTGATGGTACAATGAGGATAGACCATTCTGGCACTCATAGACCTTATCTCCTTTTTATAAGACAGGGTTTAAACCACTGTGGCTCTCACCCCCACATTTCTTTGAACTGTGGGAGGAAACCAGAGTACCCAGAGAAAACCCACACAAGCACATGGAGAATCTACAGACTCCACACGGAAACACCCTCACCAAGTTTGGGACTCGAACCCAGGACCTTCTTGCTGTGAAGTGAACATGCTAAACACTACACCATCGTGCCACCCTGTATAGTACATGTATTAAACAAATAAATATTACTAGAGAGTTTTCCCGTTTAAGTTTATGTTTGTTCTGTATACAGAGAAGTCAATGTGGGAAGCATGCAGAACATATCGCTCTATTCATCTGAGAGAAACTCTGTGTTTTTTTTAAACAGAGCAGAGCCAAAGGAGCCTCATCTCTGCCCTGAGCTCAATGTCATTTATCTTGGCATGTGCTGATATCCCAACATTCAGTGGCTTCCTCTACAGGACACTGAGAGAAACTTATTTACCAAACCAATGAATCCTACTAGAGTCGCTGGAGCCTATCTGAGCCGACACTGTGCAAAGGTGGGATGCACCCTGAACAGCTCGCCAGATTATCACACACAAACCAGTAACACTCACACCTCGCCTAATGTGCATGTCTTCGGGCTGTGGGAGGAAACCAGAGTACCCAGAGGAAACCCACACAAGTGCGAGGAGAACATGCAAACTCCATACAGAAATGCCCTCGTCAAGCCTGGGACTCGAACCCAAGACCTTCTTGCCGTGAGGCAGGCGTGCTAACCACTACATCACTGTGCTACCTACTTCTTCATTTGTTTGAAATAATATGCTATTACTATGATAAATTTTTGATCCACAGGAAATTTAATTAATGTCCAACAAACAGTACGCACAGTAACAGAAAAATGGTTGCACATGATCCAAATATAAATACAAACAAAAATACATTTTATTCTGTACTGGGTATTGGGTGGTGTAGTGCTTAGCACGTCCACATCACTGCAAGAAGGTAATATGTTCACGTCCCAGGGTTGGTGAGGGTGTGGGCAGTGATGGCTCATTGATTAAGACTCTGGCTTGTTAATTGAAAGGTTGCAGGTTCAAGCCCCAGTGCCGCCAAGCTGTCACTGTTGGGCCCTTGAACAAGGCGAAGGCATTGAAGGATGTCCGCCAAATGCCATAAATGGATGTGTTTGTGTGTGGAGTTTGCACACTCCTGTGCTTCTGTGGGTTCCTCCAGATACTCCAGTTTTCTCTACAGTCCAAAGACATGCACATTAGGCTGGGTGTGTCAAACTGCATCTAGGTGTGAATGTGAGTATGAATGGTTACGTGTGTGTGTGTGTTGGCCATGAGAGGGACTGGTGAGCTTTTCAGGGTGTACCCTGTTTTCACCCAGAGTCAGTTAAAAGGCTCATGTAGGATTAAATGCTTCAGCACATGAATGAATAAATGAAAGCGATAACAGTGTAATGCATGTTTATGTAATATTCCCAGCAAGTAAATGTCCCCCTTTAATTGTGAATCACTTTATCAGTTAAATATAAAAAGATAGCATAAATGTCTGAAAAGCATATTTATTTTTGGAAATGATATATGGTAGACAAATAAATAAATAATTAAATACATACATACCCGGAGGCATGGTGGCACAGTAGTTACCACGTTCGCCTCAAAGCAAGAATGCCAGGGTACAATTCCCGGGTTCGGGGGCGTTCCTGTGTGGGGTTTGCATGTTCTCCCTGCGCTTGTGCGGGTTTCCTCCGGGTATTCCGGTTTCCTCCGACAGTCTAAAGACATCCACAGTAGGCTTAACTGGCTGTTCCAAATCACCTTTAGGTGTGAGAGTGAGTGTGAATGGTTATGTGTGTTGTCCCTGCAGTGGTCTGGCAAGCTGTTCAGAGTGTACCCCGCCTTTACCTGGAGATAGACGCCAGTCTCCCCATGACCCTAATAGAGGATAACGCAGTTCAGAAAATAATAAAATCCTTCATATTTGGTGATCATATCATGAATAGTCATATACTGTTCCGCCCCAAGCTTGGACATCACAGGCCCCCTTTTTTCCAGCTGTGGCTTTGCCCCCATTGCCCCCATCCCCTGCATCTCTAAAAGTTTCCATGAGGAAACCCAGTCCTGAATGGAAACTTTAAAATGAACGAAATGCACTATTTTCCTGCTTCTCGCCCCAGATCATGAAAGGCATCGCTGTGTTAAAATGCGCAGTCCGAATTTCAACCCAGCTGGGTCTAATTCACATGTTTTTTTGTTTTTTTTTTCTGTGCGTGTGTGTTTAAACATGGCTCCAGTTTCCTCCCTTCCCCTGATTCTTCCTGCTCCACAATGAGCTTCTTGTACGCGAGTAGTGCGCAAGAGAGCGAGGGCTTCTTTGGCTCGCGCGCGCATCGCCTACGTCATGGATTCCTGAGCTGTGTGGGCTCCGCAGGAAAAGCCCTGCTGCCTCCGACATGGAGCTGCTCCAGGGTCGCCATGGAGACGCGCATAAACAGGAGGAAACACTGAGGGAATCCCGTTATTTTACAGCATTGGCGCATATTATAAACAGCCCGTGCTGAGGAGGAAGGCGCTCTCGGTGCTCAGAGCAACAGGGACAAGAAGTCCTTCTACAGTTCGGAATTTTATTTGTATTTTTAAACATAATACACCAGAAGGATTATTTTTTTCTTGATTTTTTTTTTAGAAACAGGTTTTCTACCTGCTATGACATGCTTTCCCCCCTTTTAAAATTTTTTCTTTGTGAACTGTTAGTCTGATTATTATTATTTCCCAAATGTTTAGACAAACTTGGAGATTGGTTCAATACCACAACATGAGGTCGATGGATCAAGGTATGGATGGCGCGTGCAGAAGTGTTGTGATTAACTGGTAATCAACGTATTTGATTTTTTGTTTTTTTAATGAATTATGGTGTTTAAACCTTAAAGAAGCTTAAAAATGTCATATACAGGTTGAGTTTGCATGGCAGCAAGACAGAATAAGGATGATGTACATTTAGATTGCATGAGTAACTTGGGAAAAGGTGACGTCATCCGAGGGAATCCTTTGTATTGCGTATGTGAGCAGGAATCTCCAGCAGTATATAACAAGTACTTCAAATGCACTGGGTTTAACTTTATCAGTGAGTTGCACTTCATGGCAAGCATCTGGTTTAACCTGACACGTCTTCAGAGCCACGCAGGGCTTGATCATGTCTTGTATGTGGTGTGTGCTACGTGTCAGTAGGTGGTGAGGGAAACCCGTTGCCTTTATAACGCACAGGACGCCCACCCGCGCACCTTGCGTTGGTTACGTGTGTTGCGCTGGCACGGGGACGCGTATTAAATCTACACGGGCAAGCACGCGCAGGGATCATTTCTCCCAAGCCGCTTTAGCGAGAAGCTGCACGAGGGAAATAAATGAAGTTTGCATCTGGAAGTAATTCATTTTGCTGTCGCGTGCTGACATCTGTCCGTCCGAAACGAGATGCTGCGGGTCCAGATGTGCTTACCCGACACATCCTCAAGGAGGAATATGACCTGAGTGCAGGTACACATGGGCATGAAGATTAGTGTGTGTGTGTGTGTGTGTGTGTGTGTGTGTGTGTGTGTGTGTGTGTGTGTGTGTGTGATATGACACTGTGCTACCATCCTGCTTCACACCTGGGTTCCAGTCCCAGGGGTTTCTGTGGAGTTTGCATGTTCTCCCCATACTTACCCGGGTTTCCTCGGATTACTCTGGTTTCCTCCTACAGCGCAAAAACATGGACGTCAAGCTAGCTGGCGGTTCCAAATTGAGCCTTGGTGTGAGTGTGAGTGTAAATGGTTGTGTATGTGTTGGCCCTGCAATGGTCTGGCGAGCTGTTCAGGGTGTACTCTGCCTTTGCCCAGAGTCGGCTGAGATAGGCTCCAGCAGTAGGAGTAAGCAGTTCAGCAAATGAGTGAGTGAAAGAGAAAGTGAGTGTAGTAGTGAATCCTGATGTTTACACTCGTAATAACTGAACTTTTTTGGGTACATGACTTGTACCCTTTGTGTACTTAGCTTTGTGTACCCTTTGTATACTTTCTTGGAACACATCTGTACCTTTTAGGCACTAAATAGGTTCAGTTGACTTGAAGTTCAATTATGTGTCCTATATGAGGTATATAAATGTGACCCATCACCACGAAATGCACCAAACTGACTTTTGGGACAAAAATGACTATAGGCCTTCTAGCGTCATCCATATATGAGATTGCTGTTCACTTTTCCTACCTGAGAAATCATCTGTAAAATCAAAATGCATTATGGTGTATGACACACCTGTCACTATGACCTGATAGCCTATAGGATGGCATCCTGTCATTTCGAGTCGTACCTTATGGTGGTTGTCCTGGAAAAGTAAGACAAGTGAAGCAGGATTATTTAGGCATGTCCGCCTCACAGCAAGCAGGTCTTTGGTTTGAGTCCCGGGCTCGGTGAAGACATTTCTGTGTAGAGTTTGCATGTTCTCCTCATGCTTGCTTGGGTTTCCTCTGGGTACTCTGGTTTCCTTCCACAGTCCAAAGACATGCACATGGGGCTAAATGGCTGTTTCAAATTGCCTATAAGTGTGAGTGTGAGTGTGCACAAAGCAAGAAGGTCCTGGGCTTGAGTCCCGGGCTCGGCAAGGGTGTTTCTGTGTGGAGTCTACATGTTCTCCCCATGCTTGTGTGGGCTTTCTTTGGGTACTCTGGTTTCCTGCTATAGACATGCTCCAAATTGCCACTAAGGAGTGAGTGTGAGTGTGAATGGTTGTGTGCGTGCTGCTCTGTGATGGACTGGTGAGCTGCTCGGTGTGTACCATGCAGAGTTGGCAGAGACAGGCTCCTGCCTCCCTGCCTCCTTAGTAGAATTAATTGGTTCGACGTCTGGATAGACAGATAGACAGGTGGGTATAAATCATAATATAGGTGCAACCCTGTTTAACACACAAGAATGTTTTTTTGTAAACAATATTCTATTAAGGAATAGCCTGTTAGTATATTATTGCACATTCAATAGAAAAGTTTAATAAGCATGACATCTATGCACAACAGTAAACAAGAAAACAAATAAATAAATAAGGGAGGGATTATGTTAATAGCGATGATAGTGGGCTTGTGATCTGTCATGTGAACTTCATCCTTCAGTGTTTTGTGTTGAACACTCGGGGGCAGCAGTACTTAAGATCTAAAAAAAAAAACCCACAACCGGTTACAAAGTGTCGGCTATCAACAGGAGGCGTTCCATTAGCCCACACTGTATCTCTCTCTGGTATCTTCATGGTCCTTAGCCCACAGCCACGCCCACCTCACGGTATCTTTCTCCCCTCTGAAGGTGAGGGCGGAAGTGAGTGTTACTGCGTCTCATGGCTGCATCACTGTAACGCACGGGGCGCTCCTAGTTCTCCCGCATCTCCACATTTACGCACGCGACATTCCGTGTCTCTTGGACCGTTCTTCTGTGATTGCAAGCTTCAGACTTTGAGGCAGTTTTGCAAATAAGACAGATGAGCTCTTTGTACGAGGATAAGGAGTGCTGTGAGTTAGGGCTCCCTGGGGAGGTCTCTCAAATGAACTCCGAGGAGCTGCAGTTTGAGGATCTGTTTAACTATGAACCATCTGACTTTCCTTCTGGAGATCTTAAAGGTCTGCTTCTACTTAGTCTGTTATCTCTCTCTCTCTCTGTCTCTCTCTCTCTCTGTCTCTCTCTCTCTCTCTCTCTCTCTCTCTCTCTCTCTGTGTGTGTGTGTGTGTGTGTGTGTGTGTGTGTGTGTGTGTGTGTGTGTGTGTGTGGGTACATGGAATAGCTCACTGATGTTTACAAACTGTGCCAAAGCGCATTAAAGAAATCAGGCTATGCAATGCATTTCAGTGTTTGCAGTTTCCTTAGAGTTGTTTCCTTTCTCTTTAAAGTATAGTATTAGATATCCCAGACCTTCTAATATCCAAATAAATAGATAAATATATTTATACATAAATTTGACATGAGTGTATATTAGAAATACACCCAACAGTCGTTCCTCATTTTTATTTTCCCCATTTTTACTTATATATATATATATATATATATATATACATAAACATTTGTACATGAAAGACTCCTACAAACAAGGCCATCCTTTCACTTTTATCTTAGAATTCGATGGCACCAAAAATCCAAAGGCCACAGTCTCTAAGATTTCTGTTTCATTACTGATTTGTGTCACTATGTGAAGCGTATTATAATTATGTTTAATTTTTATAACTATGATGTTATGTTCTGGATTTTGGTGGCATGGTGGCATAGTGGTTAGCACGTCTGCTTCACAGCAAGAAGGTTCAAGTCCTAGGCTTGGCAAGCCCATCTTTGTGTGGAGTTTGCATGTTCTCTCCGTGTTTGTGTGGGTTTCCTTCTACAGTCCAGACATGTTCCAGATTGCCCCTAGATGTGAGTGTAAGTGTGAATACCTGCGATAGATTGTTGAGCTATTCAGTGTGTACCCCGTTATCACCCGGAGTCGGCTGAGGGAGGCTCCACGCTCCCAGCAACCCCAGTAGGACTAAACGGTTCAGCAAATCGATGTATAGATGGATGTTATTTTCCTGCTTTTCCATGCCACATGTTTTATTTTTATTTATAGATATTAAACACAGCTAATCCTAAATGTCATGATAGAAGATTTGTCATGTGATATTTTTAGCACATAGTCCAACCCAGCTAATGATGATATTCATCTGTGTCGTCTTGCTTTTTTTTTAGATGACACCGATCTCCCCCTACACACAGACCCTTATCCCTTGGACGAGGATTCCCCCTACACCGAAAGCAGCACAGGGGCTCTTTCTTGCTATGAGCATTTGGAGCCTAAAAATTACCTAAGGTCAGGTCCTCAAGCTGTGAGTCCCAGGATCGAGATCACACCATCACGTGAGCATCACAGTCATGGGCACAACTCACTCCATGACCCGCTGGTGAATGCCTGCGCCAGGCCTACACTCACTGTGCCCGGATTGGATTGTGCCAACTACCGTGAGCCTCAGTGCCTGAGCCCAGCCAGCAGCAACTCCTCAACTTCGTGGCACTCTGAGACGTACTCTCCCTTTGCATCACCCTGTGTGTCCCCAGGTAGCGGGCAGGCCGTGACTGGAGAGCTGTGTCCTCGCTTCCAAAACATCCACACAGGATCCCCTCGCACTAGCCCAGGCACATCGCCCCGCACCATCCTGGCTGAGGAGAACTGTTCATCCCCAAGGTCCAATTCTCGTTCTACATCGCCTCAGGGCAAACGCACCTACGATATGTACAGAAACCCAAATCTGGTGGCTGTGGCCCGTTCACGAAGTCCTTCACCACATGGCAGCCATGATGACCGTCACTCTAGCACCCAGTATTGTTCCAACAATCTGACAGAGGTTGTTAATGGGTTCGGGGTGGGGTCAGTGCCCACAAAGATTGTGAGACCCAATCAGCCAGCCTACACTATATATCCAGACAGCCATGGAGAGAGCTACCTGGTGGAACACGATGTCAAAACCAAAACAGAGCCATACTTTGTCATTCCATCCATGTGGTCCAAGCAGCTGGTTCCTGGAATCTCCAGGTAGATTAACTTGAAGCTTCCATTCAGCTCACACCGCATAATACACTGTGTAGTACATGAAGATATTGATCTTCACATTCAGATAAAGACCTTCTGAACAGGGAACATTAAATATAAACATGTAGCAACATGTCCTGAAAGGCTTTCGCATTGAGACGGCGTACATTTCATACTATGAATCATCGCATCGATAAGACGATAATCGCATCATTCTGGCACTTTCCATTTCAGAAATCTCTTGCACTGTGAAAGTTTTGGGGATTTCTAATGTTTGCCTTTCTTCCACAGCATCCCTGTTACCTCGCTGCCACCTCTGGAGTGGCCTTTGCCCAGTCGCACAGACCAGTATGAGTTGCACATCGAGGTGCAGCCCAAACCACACCACAGGGCACACTACGAGACCGAGGGCAGCCGAGGTGCTGTTAAAGCTCCCACCGGGGGACATCCTGTGGTCCAGGTGTGTGATTTTACATGCAGTATTCGTATAAACTGGCACGGTGCCATAGTGCTTATCATGTTCGCCTCACAGCAAGAAGAACCTGGGGCTTGGCGGGGGCGTGTGTTTCCTGTCATATTAATTAAAGTATTAGTATAATAAATGTATTGTAATATTATTTTTATAGCAGTAAAAGTGAAATTGTTCAAATTGCACGCAACATTTTTTAATAAATATTTGTTAGTGACAAGAAGGCAAATTTTAAATATTTACATGAATTTCAGAGTTTTTTAGGATTTAGTCCATCCTGCTTAATTGACAGGGTACACTAGAGCTACCAAGGACTAGAAAAACAAATGGGCATAAGCTAATCCATCGGTGCATCATCGAAGACAAGCAGTAAACATGATCAATATCCCAAACTGGGTTATATTTAAACAGGAAAGTAGTGCAGAACCTTGGATATTAAAATTTTCTGTTTAGTTCCCAGGTAAATGCACTCGGCCACAAAGTTACTCCTGTACGCGAGTGTTAATGACCCCTGCACCAGGCACCATGATATTAGTAAACATTACTTATCTTTTTATTATTTCTCTTGAAATCGTATCCCTTCTTCTGTTTCTTAACACCTGATCTCGGACTTTTCCACTTTCTACCAATCTGTGTTTTACCACCAATGTCGCGTATGTGCAGGTTTGTTTCTCCGGTCACACCATCTTATTATTAATATTGTAATTGTAAACAGCTACAGAACCAAAACAGGATGTAGTACAGGTGAATAATAGATACTAAGCTCAGGAGCAATATATTACGTAGTTTGATAAATAATTAAGGCAACAAGTTGAAGAGAAAACCACAACCGACGTTATAATGAAACTGTATCTGATCCTGAATAGGATTTATAATAAGAGCTATGTAACATTGACATGTTCTTTTTTGTTTGTTTTTAAATTATTTATTTTATTTTTCTATTTACGGGTGAAACATTGTCGTGTGAGAGAATAATATCAGTAATAGCACCCTTGTGTGTATTCACTCACATCCTGGCCAGCTTACATTTGTGTATCGCTGTGATATCTTGATATCTTTATTTGGCTTACTTCCGTAATCTCAGTCTTTAAATAACAACAGCTTAGCCGTATCATTTCTTCTTTTACTTTATTATTATCAGTGATGGTTTTTTTTTTCAATGAGATCATGATGAGATTCTCACATGTAGGTATGTGCTATTAAAACACACACATTATTATTCCAAACGTGAATTAGATGTTTGATGTATTTAATGGTGAAGTGCATGTGTCATTACAGTGGACTGTAGATATGTACAGCAGGGCTATTCAATTAATTTGGAATGGGGCCAGAAATATGTGTTGAAAAACATTAACAGATGTATTTTGTAAATGCCTAGTAAAGTGCATTGTATTATATATGTACGTATAGGCCCAAGGCATTTCTACATTCAAATGAAGACATACACCACCTTGATTAATTAATCCAGGTGATCCATATCACAGACATTTTGAATTTTTAACTAACAGACAACATCCACTTAAGCTTACACAACTGTACCAACAAAAACAACATGAAGATAGTATGATATTAAATACAACTATAACAACGCATGATTGAATATGTATTTAACCAAGGCAAATAATAATTAATACTACTACTACTACTACTAATAATAATAATAATATTAAGAAGAAGAAGAAGAATTAAGTGAATATCAAGACTAAAAAGCAAAGCTTTTATTTATAATAATACTAAGAAAAAAAGAAGAAAGCAATAATAAGACAGAAAAGTTCAGTTTTAAATGAAAAAGATATTATGAATATCAGCACGCTAAAATAATACTTTAACTGTTAATCCTAATTACTAATTTGATGAACAGAACTGTTACTTAACTGAACTGATGTTTACAAACTGTGCCAAAGCGCATTAAAGAAATCAGGCTATGCAATGCATTTCAGTGTTTGCAGTTTCCTTAGAGTTGTTTCCTTTCTCTTTAAAGTATAGTATTAGATATCCCAGACCTTCTAATATCCAAATAGATAGATAAATATATTTATACATAAATTTGACATGAGTGATTTAGTCACCAACATTTAACATCCAATGAGTAAAAGCACTTGTTTTTGATTTAGCAAGAGCGCTGATGTTCAGGCAGAGACAGTGGTGCAGATGCTGCAGATTGAGGGATGTGCAATTTAGAGTTTTAATGGCGTTCATGTGTGAGAATGACGAACCCCAATCCAAAATCCTCTGGCGCCGTGTATTAAAGCCCAGTTGGAAAGTAGTGTTAAAGTTATCATTGGGTTTCTTAAAATGCCTTCTGAAATTATATTCCTTACACACCGATATGTAAAGAACATCATTTTACGGATATGTACAGAATCTAATTTGACATACAGGCTTCGAGCAGACAGATATAAAAATACTTCTCTGTCTATTCACTGTTAAATCACCTGTTCTCCAAATCAACATCTGTTTTTTTTTTTTTTTTTTAAGTAGAAAAAGGCATTTTGTCCAGATTACCCGGATACCGTGTTAGCAATAAGATTATCGGCGGGAAGATTCAAAAGTCTGAGATAACTGGTGGTGATGCAATGAGGCAGGGCAAACGTTATAAGAAACAGTTGTGACACGAATCACCCAAACATATTAACTGCAGATTTTTTTTTTATTATTGATGTTTTTCATAATATATATAAAATATAGTTTTTGCAACTGAATAGCTTGGGTATACAGTGTGTATTACGTTCTATTTACTTAAAGGAGCCGTGTCATAATTTTTACCCAAACTCAGTTGCCCAAAAGTCATGAGAAAATATGAAAGCAATGTTAAAAATAACTAGTCTGTGCTTGTATCTAACCTTTCAACTTGCAAATTAGGAAGGCAAAGTTTCCGATCCTGATATGAGATGCATGGGAATGGAATACAGCAAGGACCTTTTGAAATCTTGTTGTGTAAAAGATTAAAATCCTTTTGAAACTCCTACCAAATTTGTTGTATGAACCCAATTCATGTCTCATTTTCCTTCGTTAAACAAAATATCTCTCTATATTAATGATTACATCCTCTTTTACAACCCTACTGAAGTTATTTAGGCTATTTTCTTTAAGCAACCATGACACCGCGCCTTTAAATATGGTCATGTCATGTGTTATGTCATTTTCTTAACCGCTTAATCCTAATTAGGGTCGCGGGGAGGCTGGCGCCCATCTGGGTGAGGGCAGAGTACACCCTGGACAGCTCGCCAGGCCATCGCAGGGCAGAAACACGCTGACGGCTATGCAGC
>JAOUQZ010000017.1:19624563-19637910 GCA_028564935.1 Neosilurus hyrtlii
CCCCCCCCCCCCCCCCCCAAAAAAAAAAAAACAAAACAAAACAAAACAGTGACAAATAGAGGAAGAGAGAAAAAGAGTGACACTGAACAGAAAGAGGATGCAAAACCAAAGTGTCATGAATAGGACATCACCCAGATAACGCAATCTCCTGTTTGCACGTTCCTCTGTCCATGCCAGCCGTCGCTGCCTTATTTAGGAACCCTGTTCCCTAAGTATTATTCACCTGACTGACTCAGATCATAGTGCGCCTCACACATCTGTCCAAAGGTCGCTGTTATTTGGTTGAATTTGCTTCAGCGGATATTGGATTGCAGTCGCAAGGTGATAAGCTGAGAGAAGCTGCTTCATGGTTATAGAGTTTGAGCAGTTAACAGCTTTGAACAAATAAGAGCAAGGTGTGACAGCTCGAAGGCATTGATTTGGCCTTGTTTAATGTGATAGCTAATAAACACTGCAGAATCCTGACACGCATGGTGAAGCAAAGTGAGTGTTGTTTCGTAGTTACCATAGGGCAGGGAAATTAGTTCTCCCTCTCTCTCTCTCTCCCTCTCTCTTTCTTCCTCTCTCTTCCTCTCCCTTTCTCTCTTTGACCTTCCAGGGTTTGTCCAAGGTCCAGACTTAAAGGAACCATGTACTGATTTTTCCCCAAATTCAGTTGCCCCAAAGTCATGTGTAAATTTTTGATATACTGTTTTAACCCCGCAAGAGAAATTTTGCTTTTGCATTTAAAGTGAGCACACTCACTCAGAGCAGTGGGCAGCCACATTGCGGTGCCTGGAGAGTAGTCGGGCTTTAGGTGCCTTGCTCAAGGGCACTTCACGCATGAAGGTGGAGAACAAGAAGGTGATGCTCACCCCACACATTTTCCTCACAGTTTTTCCTGTCAGTTTGGGGATTGAACCAGTGACCTTTCAGTCCACAACCCGCTATTCTAACCACTAGGCAATGGCTGCCAAATTAAAAGGTCATTTGGCAGTAATGGGATTCAAACCGATGTCCCTGAAGAGACTGGAGCCTTAATCCAGCATCAAAGAATGCTCAGCCACGCTACCATAGATGTAATGAATGTCTGAAATACTTGTCTATGTTTGTTCAGTAGTCTCTTTCATTCAAAAGTAAGACAGTCCTTGTTTTTAAATTTGAAATTTTTTGGGGGGCTCCTATTGCCAACTCCTACCAAACATAATTCATGTCTCGTAAACCGTATAAACCAAGTTTCCATCTGCATAAATTATTTTGTCTGCTTTAAAAACCCCATTGATGTTATTTATGTTGTTTTGTTTAAACAATGACACCACCCCTTTAATTATAAACTTGGCAAATATTTTAGCAGCTGGATTTCACTGTATTAAATTTTTTCTTTATTATAAAAGTTGTTTGTACTGACACAGAAATGATAGAATCAAGTATTATGACTGTAAACAACCATGACACTGCCCCTTTAAAATCTGCACTCTTGTAACTACAGTACGGTGTATATTTTTTCTTAAACCATCTAATTAGTATCAGTGTTTTACCCCGAAATAAATTGATCCCTGAGTACAATATGATATACATAATAAATAAAAATGAGTACAAATTTGATTCATTTTATTCAGGCTCGGCTTATCCAGAGGTCACTGAGTTTATTTGAACTCAGTCTCCGCTGTTTAGAGTCATCTTGTGGTTTTTTTCAATAGGTACTACAAAAAAAAAAAATAAATAAAAATTCAAGTTGCCTGCCAATACTTGCAGTTCATGATTAGACAAACATGAACATTATTTATTTAACTATCCAAATTTGTGTCTCCGTACAGCCCAAAGATCTGCACATGAGCTGCCCATGGTGGAGAAGCAGGACATGGATGGCTGTTCAGTACTCGGAGGTCAGCAGATGATTCTGACTGGACAGAATTTCAGTGCTGACTCAAAAGTTATATTTACGGAGAAGACCCATGGTGAGTCGCATTCTGCTAAACAGAGGTTATAATCAATGCCATCTTGATGTTACATCATTTACAGTAAGATGATACAATCAAATAATTTTTAAACCCTAAATACACAGTGCTTAACAAATTTATTAGACCATCTGTCACAATTAAGAGACATGGAAAAATTGGATTTGCATGTGGATTTGTACATAACAGAAAGACAGCGATAAAACACATTCATCTGGAACAGTGGAAATGTACTGGCTAAGATTCCAGATTTAAATCCACTTATAAGATTTAATTGATTTTATGAATTGATTACACTTCTCCAAAAAAGTCTTTGGGAAGAATTTCAAACAATTTGGAATGCATTGCTACAGAAAATGTGGGAAAATAAGTAAAAACAAAAGCCGAATGAAGCCAAACTAAACATTTCATATAATATTTGTGCTTGTATTTTAAGTTTTGGATCTTAAAATAAAAAAATTGGTTCAAATTTCTTTCTACAACTAAAAAAATACAAATAAAATGCATATTGCAAAGAAAACATCAAAAATATTAGCATTGCTCACATTTTTCATAGGTGATTTAATAATGTGCTAAGTGTTCCACATTCATACTTTTTTTTAAATCCTTTTTTAAATTTGCCTTTACCCAGCAGGCTTCTGTTGTAGCCTCTAGCTATTGTGAGCACAAAATGATGTTTGACAAAAAAAAAATTAAAAATCTGAACATAAAGTGTTTTAACATACAGTAGAAATGTTATAGACACCAAAAGTAGAGTAGTATAATCTCATAGGTGCAGAAGCAATATTTTAAAAGTTTGATACAGATCACTTAAAGAGCAAGCAAGTGGATTCTAATGTATTTTAAATTCAGAGTATTTTAACTAGTAGTGAAAACAAATATCCTCAAATCTTTAAAATAAAATTCAGCCCATCCCAGCTTTTCTATAATTCTATGATTCTATGATAAAACTCATTTTATTTTAGTCTCCCAGAATACGGCTATGTGCCAATTTTCCAAATATTGGAATAATGTTTCTTAAAGTAAACTTTTTGCACTAGCTTTATTGTATTACTGCATTAAACTGTAACCAGTTCAATAGAAAACAATTAGGTTCAGGATTCAATAAGTTTGTTTGTCAAATGTCCAGTTATACACGTACAGTATAATATGCAGTGAAACGTAAAGTTTAAGTAAATATAAATTGAAGTGAATAATTTTAAGATGTGTAATAATTTTAATGTAATAAATATTAATCAGCCTGCATTTTATGTATTTGTATGATAAAATCAACTAGATTTAAGATTTACATTAAAAGTTTATTTACTTATTAAAAGAAATTACTACGTGTAGAGAGGAGCCAGTTGAGGTGGCTCGGGCATCTGATTAGAATGCCTCTATCACGCCTTCATGGTGTGGTGTTTTGGGCATGCCCAACCGGGAAGAGACGCCGAGGTCGACCCGGGACATGCGGAAGAAGATGAATGAATGAATAAATGAATGAATAAAAAAAATTACTATAGAAAAGCTTAAAAATACATATCGCAAGGATAAGCATCTCCTGCATCCTTCTTCACCACCCATCTGCATGTTATGAGTTAGAAGTAGCTAGATAGGGATAGATAGTTCATTAATTTATACATGCATCTGTAAAGGAAGCTGTATTTTTTTTTTTACTAGAGGATATGGTGTCAAAATACCATGTAGACAAACACGGTTTTATATCATCAATGTTATTAGTGGTAAAAGTCATCCACTTGTTGATATCCATAGTTCAACAACAGCCTTGTGTCACCATTAGACCTCCACGTGGCTTTACTGGAGTTTAGCTTTTAAACAAGAACATTATTAAAACAAATATTCTTGTGTACTAATTTCTAATTTCCGATTATTCACACTGGCAGAGCGGAAGTTTGAGTTAAGACTTAATTATAGATAAAAGATGCTGAACCTTGGCCTCAAGCTGAGTTTCACATATCTGTGTGCAGGAATGACATTTGAATCGTGACCTTTTCTAATCTTCCTCACTCACATTTGCATGACATTTAGCTTTCTGATACAGTGCAGTGTTGAGCTCAATCAGATCTTCGAACCCCAAAATCTTTTTTTGAAAAGATATTAAATATAACCAATCATCAGTCAATCAATGATAGACTAGCTAACTAATAGGGGTGGGAATCACCAGTGACCACCCAATATGATATTATCATGATACTTGTATGCCGATTCTATTTGTATTTCGAGTATCACAAATCTTATATTATAATATTATAAATATCCCAAATCAATATTATATGTTTTTTCTTTCTTTTTTTTTAAACAATATAAACTCTTTTTATTTTTTAATCATTTCATACCTCTAAAGCTTTAAACCTTAAAAATAGGTTAATCCCTAAATCATGAAATTGTTGATAAAATAAATAAAATGATTAATAATGTGGGTGGTATGGTGGTGTAGTAGCACGTCTACTTCACGGCATGAAGGTCCTGGGTTTGAGTCCTGGGCTTTCTGTGTGGATTTTGCATGTTCTCCTCGTGCTTGTGTGGGTTTCCTCCTGGTACTCCGGTTTCCCACTACAGTCCAAAGACATGAAGCTTAGGCTAATTGGCTGTTCCAAATTGCTCCTAGGTGCGAGTGTAAGTGTGAATGGTGGTGTTGGGCAGTGTCGGCTGAGATAGTATCTCTGATCCAGGTATTTCTGGAAATGAGTGATGAGTGAATTATTAATAAACTTAAAAAATTTCATGTTATACCAATATTATTTTTCACGTTATCCTGGCATATGAACTTATCACATCATAACAATAAACTTTTATTGTTGTAACAATATAGTATATTAAAATAACCCTAGATGCAGCAGTACACTGCTCTCTGTGACAGTTTCAGACAGGGTGCTACTGACAGCTCTGTATATAAACATGGACACTAAAACTTTTCTTAAGGGCAAATGGGGCAGATGATGAATTTTTACAGCATACAATGCTGGTTTTGTTATTGCATTTTTAAATTTTTTTATTTTTTTGCATTCAGTTCTCATAGCTTGTTTATTTTCCTTCAAAAATTCCTAAATTTGCTGCCTGGTGTATCCAAGGTGCGTCGTCTAGTTTTTGTTTGTTGTCTGGCTTATGACTAGATTTTGTTTATGGCTCTCCGAGGTGTTTGGGGATACAGGTCTATGGTAAGGTGCTTAGTCTGTTGCCGTATTGCTGTGACTCAGAGAATCCAGAGGCCGTCTGTTCAACACAAGGGCAGCTTTGAGACATTTAGACATGAAGCCTCTGGGGTCTGCTTCAATGGGAACTGTCTCTCTTTCTGTCTCCTGTATACTTACTCACTCATTCGCTTATTTGCGCTAGAGGAATCTTGTCTGGGGTTCCCGCCTGCATAATTGTCCTGTACTGTAATGGCTAATTTTGTCTAAAGCAAAGACTCACGTAGGGATTGCCTTTGTTTTGGAGGGTTTCTCTGGATGACCAAATACTTTGGAACAGTATGCCTCTGAAATCCCCCAGAATGGAAGATAGCTGTCTTTGGCCTGCACTTTTTTTGTTTTGGCTTCTACTGATGTTGCTGTACTCAATGAGCCAGGGATTACGCCAAAGCTGGGCTTCCTTCCCCTAAAAACGTCTATGCTGCGTTATAGTAGAGGAAAATTATAAGAACTCATCTACAAAGAGCCTTGGAACAAACTGCAAACAAACAAAAGCACTAAGATAAACAGTGGCTGTCACCTGTCAAGTGAAACGGAGCCAGCCGATCATTAAACCGATCTTGAGAAACTGATTTAACCTGCCAACATCTGTGGAATCCCCCATCTCCTGCTGACTCATTTGAGCCATATGTGTCTCATTTTCAACTGTAGAAGGGGTTTTCCAGAATCGAAGAAAAAAAAAATGTAAAGATGATTACTGCCTAATGAATAATCCTATTGGAATTTTGTTTTTGGTTGTTTTGGGGCTTTTTTTCCTTAATTCATTGCCAATTTCCACCCACCCAGTATTACCTTTTTATCACACAAGACCACCACCAACCTGGGCGAGGTGTGAGTAAATATGTGCACCCTCTGTGATACATTATGCTGCCACCCGCATCTTACGAATTGTTGCACATGCGCATTCATGGATGGCCTAACACTTGGAGGGAAAGTGCTGCCCCTTTTTATACGAATGATCTCACAGACACCCATGATTGGCTGCTGATTGCTGTAAGTGGCAGGGAAACGATCATATGCCCTCCCTCCCTCCTGTGAGAGCTTTGCTAATTTGCCCCTATGGACTCCCGGCCTTAACTTGCAACCTCCGTGTTGATAGATGTGCACCTTGTTGATGCACCACTTGAAAATCCGGGTATTTTTAAAATAATGAATGAATGTTTCAATCTGTGCCAGTTTGGCAGATACATTAATACAATCTAAGCTAGGCAATTCACGATGCAGTATTACATTCACGGACGTTTGTAAAGAAGCTAAGTGTTTTTAGTTAGACTTTTTTGGTGAAATGTCCTATTTTCTTAACCCTTTCAACATATTTAAGCCTAAATCAGCCTGCTTGGACTGTCATAGCCAACTCAGTGAGGGATACCACTGAATTCCCTGGATAAACCTGTTGTCCTTTATCATCAGTTGAATGAATCATGTTAGAGGAAGGAGTTGGGTATAGAGATAAGATCTCCCACTTTCCATTGTGTTGGTTGTAGAGGGCAGGTGTAACCTGTAAGCCGTGGGACTGACAGATAAAAAGCAACAAACATCACCCATATTCGCCTGTCATTACACAAATTCAGATTTGAAACACATTACATTGTTAAGAGTAATAGTATATGTTTATTTCTTTTAATCTAAAGTTTAAAACACTAAACAGTGATGAACAAGCCTGGATAGTACAGTATCTAACCTGTATTTTGTACAGACTACTGACTTTGACCTACGGTTCATAATAATTCAATCATAAACAGGTTTAAATGGTTATATACAAGTTTATTCATAGACAGGTGACAAATTATTGGAAAAAGTTGTGGGTCTGTTATGTTCTGTTGGAATGGTGTTGGGTCTGCTTTTTTCTTTGATGGAAAAGTGGCTTAAGGTAGGCTCACACCATAATGACGTTCCCAATGTTTGAGAATTTTTCACTATGTTCAAAATATTTAAAGCATCTGTGAAGATCGGTACAATATTGGTAAGGACTGGTAAAAGTCTTTTACCATTTGATTGTAAAACAAATGTTAAGACTGGTACAACATCAGCAACATGTAAGCCTACCTTTAGAAGTTAATTCTTTTGACAGATCAACTGAGATCTTCTATGATTAACTATTTCTCTCCTTATTCACAGTGCATCAGGGCTCGGATGGTATAAATCATACATCAATCTTCCTTTTTTTAATCTCACATATATAATGGAGGAGTTGAGAAGTAAGATCCATGCTCAAGGTCCCAACACTGGCAGATTGTTGGTACTGGGGTTTGAACCCTCAGCCCTCTGATCACTTACCCAGAGCCTTAACCACTGAGCCACCACAGCCCCAAATGGTCACATGACCTATGGTGGATTTTGGACAGCTTTCTACCATCGTTTTCCCCATTTCATTTGTTGCCGTTTTTCCTACACTGTGTATCCTCTGTGGTGGATTGAGTTTTGAAACAAACCTTAATTTGTTTTCTAAATTTTTAGCTTCCTTTCTTTGTTTTTCCTCTCTTTTACATGGTTTCTAGATGGACAGCAAATTTGGGAGTTGGAAGCCACAGTTGACAAAGACAAAAGCCAGACGGTAAGTACATTGAATGCCATAAATATTACTTCCTTCCAACACAACATTTACAGTAACACCTCTCAACTGACTGATGCCTCTCTTAGTTAATGTTTTATTTTATATTTGAATCTTGAAAAAAAAGTATGGGTAAGGATCATTGTGCCAAATTCTGGGCAGTTTTTAATATCAAGCTGTTAGATATGTGTTAATGTGTAACTTCTACTACTAAACAATGTCTTTATTACACTTAGATCTTCTGTCTTTACCAAGATTTGAACAATTTTTAATATTCATTCTTTTGTTTTTAAGATTCATGAACCTGCCAAAATCTGTGATATTAGGAATAATAACATTGAATGTAGACATGAATTACTAATACAAAAACGTATCTCGTATCTCTTTCTCAGAGCATGCTGTTTATTGAAGTTCCTCCTTACAGAGACCCAAGCATCTGCCATTCTGTTAAGGTGAACTTCTACGTGATCAATGGGAAGCGGAAACGCAGTCAACCTCAGCACTTCACATACACACCTCTCCCAGGTAATCTTTTAAAGTCGAGTATTTTTAATTATTTACCGCTGCACCAAATCTGGAGACTTATTAGCTTATGAGCTGAGCACCATGGTTATGGAATATGACTTGTTTGGTTATCCCATTCTCTGTCTGGTGTCCATGCATGCTTATCACAGGAAACTCAATAGGGCTGCCATGTCACTGAATTGATGCTGATTGGGTGTTATGTATGACCGATTAATAATGAAACTAAAATGCAAAAAAAAATAAAAAAGAAGCTCATACACCACTGCTCAGACCCGCACAGAATAAATAACACACAATCTAACTCATGTAGGCAGACAAACTTGTAGGTAAATAAATGTTCATGGAACAGATGCCAAAATTGGAAGGTTGACAGAACATGAACTCGTTAGACGGATAATTAAACTAACAAGACAGATGATACAAATCAACGCGGAAATCAGAAAGGCAAAAAGCAATCCCAGGCTTACCAGTAAGAGACACCCCTCGGGAGATCTGCTTTTAGGTAGTGCCTAAATCCACAAATGGGTTTATTCAATCTACATACTCTATGGTGATTACTGTACATTACAGGTAGCTACTGCCAGTATATCTATTAAGTAAAAGCTGCTTTTGTATTATATTCCACAGTTTCTTCCATCAAAACAGAACCACTTGATGAATATGAATCTGGACAAATTGGATATATGATGTCCCAGACCTTGGGAGGATCCCCTCACTCCTATTACCATCACAACCCCCGTTCAGTGCTTAGCTCGGATAATGGCTTACTCTCCAACCTGGCTTCCTGTCACCAGAACCATTCAGGAATCACCTCGTCAGAACCCTGCTTTCAGCAGCATATTGTGTATCCCCGTGCTGAGAAGAGCGTAGGGCCCAGCTTATTTATCCAAACTGGAGTCATGGTACCAGAAGTCCATCGTTCTGTTCTGGTCCATACTGGTTCCCCAGCCAAATCCTCTCACTTGATTGGTCAGCATCCTGTCATTCAGTTTTCTCCCACCAACCATCACATGTTAAGAGGAGCCGGAAATATTACACCACCAGCCCAGGAACATCAGAACCTCTACTGCGAAGGCTACAGCCCGCAAGAAACTCAGACGGCAGTGGCTTCACGTTCTCCCGTAGCAGCACAAGTCCCCCAAACTCAGCATTACCCCACCGTCATCCAGCAACAGCCCTACACAAACAGGCTTCCCAAGGACAGGTCCCCTCCAGGGCAAGTGCATCCACCAAGATGTTCCTCTGCTGAGGAACAGAGAGCCTCAGTTCCTGGACGAGTTACTGTCAAGCAGGAGAACCTGGACCAGGCCTACCTGGATGATGGTGAGTCTCTTTGGTATGTAGCTTGGCTTGAGAGATCAGGCATTCTTTATTAGTACACCTTCATTACGTACATGGATCACATAAAAAAATGGTTGTATACTAATAAGGGGCCATTCTGTGGTATTCAGTGCCAAAATGAAGATCAACAGTGCAACATTTTATCAGGAAACAATAGCAGGATAAATACATGGAATGTCAGGCTTTTATTGATTCTGTTCTTTGCGATCCATTTCTGGTCTTATTGCAATAAGATTAGTCCTAAGTCCCTGAGAAGAATTGAATGCTATCAATTAAGCATCCATGGCTAGTACACATTTCTTGCATTTTTCCTCAGGAAACCATCCACAAGTGTATCAAATTCCAGCGTTTTAGTCAGTCCCAGAAGTGACAGCAGGGTGAAAATTCATTCATTCATTCATTCATTCATTTTGCAAGTTTGCATGTTCTCCCTGTGCTTGTTTGGGTTTCCTCTGGATTCTCTAATTTTCTTCCAACAGTCCAAAGACATGCACGTTAGGTTAACTGGCTGTTCTAAATTGCCCCTAGGTGTGAGTGTGAATTGTTTTGTGTGAGTGTGTGTGTGTTGGGCTTGCAGTGGACTGCGGGGTTGTTCAGGGTATACCCTGCCTCCACCCAGAGTCGCCTGAGATAGGCCCCGACCTCTCCGCGACCCTAATAGGATTAAGCAGTATGCTAAATGTACTGCTCACGTCATTTCTTTTCTGTTCATTCTTAGATTATAAGCCTCCAACCCTTTACAGTCTGTAGTTGTTACCGTGGAAGATATGGGAAACCAATATTTTTGTGACGTATTTTTAATCGTAGTATCCATTTTGTAGTATTTTAAATAAAAAAATGGGAGCCTTTTCAGCCCTGGGTGCCTCAAAAGAAAAAAAAAGGGTGGGGGGGGGGGGACGACAGGATTTCATGAATGTGTTGACACTGTTAGGATGTTCAAAACAAGTTCTATGGCAACCATTGTTGAGCACTGGAATTGGCTGTCTGGCAGAGCCGAGGAAAGCCTCTTTGTTTGTTATCCTTGGCCATGGCTTCCCCTTGGCCTTATACCCCTGAGTTCTGCAGGGGGAACCCACGAGAAGATTTTTTCCACTGAACGTGCTCCTGCCAGTGTGGTATGCTAAATTCCTATTTGCAGCTGCTGTGCTCCTCCAGAAAGCCAACAAACTCAGTAAGATAGTGACTGTTTCAAACTCCGCAGGAAAGGAGACAGATGGAAAATATGAAGTCGATGAGGAAAAAGAGGACTGCAGATAAAATTTTTTCTGGACGGCCAAGTAGTATTTCCCTTAGTGAACATCAACAGCGCTCTTGTTGCCACATTCATATCCAGTTTCTATGAGGGGTACACCCTAAAGTCTTAGCTGTTTTTATTATGAAGTGGTGGCCAGGGAACCAAGCAAGTGTCCATGTAGTGCCTTTCTTCTAGTCCCAGTACCTTCATGTCCAAGAGGATGTAGTGCTGTTTAAATAGACATTATTTTTGGACATGTCATGAGCCTCTATTTGGCGGTGGGGTGGTGGGGGTGATCCCCTCATCACTCAGACACAATGTTTTAAAAGGTGGGCAATGAGTATTTTTTTTTCTAAACAGACTTTTCATCTTCACAGTTCCGTCTGTACAGAGTAGCAGTTGCTGTATGGGTGGGGTCTGGGTCTCAAGGGACAGGAAGGACGAGAATTGAAAAAAGTCCCACATCTGCCAGTGCAGAGGTGTCAAGGTATTAGATCCACCTACAAACATTTAAGTGTTTGATGTCGTCAAGAGCTTTCACACAAACTCACTTTTCATATTAGTCATCCAGGGTGTCGTTCTCATCTTTCATTTTGTTAGCGGCTTTGCTAAGGGGCATGAAGGCTTTTGTGGTTCTCTGATATGAAACTTTCTGCAGAAACTGTGGAGATTCATATTTCACTTTAAGCAAAGAGCAAAGATGAGCATTGCGTTCGTAAGTGATTTACTCACATATCCAGCATGCGTCGCAAACCTTTTACGTGAAATCGTCTTTTATTTTCTTTATAGCTCGCTATTAAAGGTTCCCTTTCGGTTCCCAGGCATATTAAATAAGGATGGAATACAGTGGTATCTTTTGGAGATAAAATGGAATGTCTTTCTTACACCATTTGTTTACTCCTGTACGCAAGTGTTAATGACCCCTGCACAGGGTGCCATGATTATAATAAACATCACCATCTTTTTTATTTCACTTGTACCGTAACATGCCGATTTTCGTTCCACAGGAAACTGTGTGTGTATGTTTGTCTGTCCAGAGTCAACAAGTGCACCTTTGTCCTACCTTAGTTACCTTTCGTGTGAGCTAGATATTGTTCATGTGGTTATTACTAGATGTTTAAAGTAATATTATGATAATCATTACCAATACATAGGCAGGAACTTTCCAGTAGGTCTAACACTGGGATCTATTTAGATAATTAGAAGTTCAACTTTGTCTTCAAGTTAGACAGAGCATGTGTGTGTCCAAGTACCAATAACACGTGAAAGGTCCGTGAACACGTGTGCTCGCTTCACCAGTCATTTCTACAGTGTCTGTACATTAATAAGGTAGTGAGGCATATCAATCAGCAAGGGTGCCGGACACTAAACTGGATTTATGGTCCAAACATAACTAAAAGTAAAAGTATAGAAAACCTCTTTAAAAGGTGTTTGAGTCTGAGGAAAGAGATGGTTATTTCCAACAAACACCAAGTGTCATTCATTAATTTATTTATATGCACAAGAGTTCACAGATTTGGAGCTTGTTATAGAGGCATCATGATTTTAATTTCTAATCTCCAAACCAGAGAGCGTTTTGTGTTTGCGTAGCTTTATCTCAGATAATTTTTTTTTTTTTTTTTTTTTTTTTTTTTTTTTTTTTTGGTGAGATAATACACACTCAACACAGTAATAAAACCCGAAACAGAAAGTCAGCATATATCTACACAACTATACGCATAATCCCGTTATCGTACAGTATGTGGGCACTCTGGGGGGAAAACCAGTCAGATGTCACTGTGGTTGAAAACTAAAAGATGATGAAAAACACTTTTTGACATTAACTTTTAAGAAAGCATGAATATATTTTACCTCAGCGTGGTTTTGATTAGTGGATTTGTGTATTCGTGTGAAGATCATTGTAGGTAAGGAATCAGTTTATCAACCACGGTGCTAAAAACAGTCACTCTTGACTAAAGATGTGGAAACCTTTGCTGACTAAAGTTCAACGAATGAATGAATGAACACGTCCTCCTCAAACCGAGACGGTCCTGGGTTCGAATACCAGGCTTGGCGGGGGCTTTTCTGCACGCTCTCCCCATATTTGCTTAGGTTTCCTCGGGGTACTTCCGTTTCCACCCACAGTCCAAAGTGGCACATTAGGCTAATTGCCTGTTTTAAATTGCCCTTAGGCATGAGTGTGAATGGTTGTGTGTGTCGCCCTGCGATGGTCTGAGGAGCTGTTCAGGGTGTATCCAACGTTTGACCAGTGTCAGCTGAAATAGGCACAGCCTCCCCGCGACCCTGAGTTCAGCAAATGAGTGAGTGAGTGAATTTTGTGGAGTAGCTGTAGAATGAAGGCCAGAGATGACCAGCCAGGGTATCTTTTAACTTAGCATGGACTCCTGGCCACTTGCTGTGCTTTTGCTTCCTCTCACTCCACTTAAAATGGCCCCATCCCGAGACACCAGCATCAGGCTGATGTCAGAGATCATCCTTTTCTTTTCGTTTTTTTTTTTTTTTTTTGGGGGGGGGGCGGGGTTTGGACAGTGAGTTACTCAAGCCCTCTGCTCACTTGATCTCTGCCTT
>JAOUQZ010000017.1:19684466-19694868 GCA_028564935.1 Neosilurus hyrtlii
AAAGAGAGAGAGAGAGAGGGAGAGAGAGAGAGAGAGAGAGAGAGAGAGAGAGAGAGAGAGAGAGAGTCCACATTTCATTGTACTGTTACCGGAGCTGAATCATTTGGTTAAGTATATGATGTGTGCCATCCTCTATATTACAGTAAACATTGAAAAGTGGAAGCGTATCAACTAAATGAGATTTTAGCTCAGATGTATTTACTGTAGCTACACTTATCCATTTTTGCACTTCATCATACAGTCTGGGGGCGGCAGAGTAGTGTAGTGGTTAGGTCGGCATCACAGCAAGAAAGTCCTGGGTTTGAGTCCTAGGCTCGCCAAGGGCATTTCTGTGTAGAGTTTGAGTTTGGGTTTCCTCAAGGTACTCTGATTTCTTTCAACAGTCCAAAGACATGCCTTTTAGGCTAACTGGCTGTTCTAATTTGCCCCTAGGTGCAAGTGTGAGTGTTAATGGTTGTGTGTCCACCTGCGATGGTCTGGCGAGCTGTTTAGTATGTACCCCATCTTTGCTCAGCTTCCCTGTGTCCCTAATACGATTAAGTGGTGAGTGAGTGAGTTCCTTCAGGACATACCTCTCTGGTGAGCCATCCAGAGTTTATTCACGCATCACACCCAGTATTCCTAAATCAGAAATAAAGCTTGTACAGTATTTTTACAGAAACACCCTGCTCTTAAATTAAAATAGCTCACAAACAACTTGCATACAACACATTCTGCACTGCCCAGCCAAAAGAAAAACATCCTCCACTCTAATATTCTCTTGGACCACCTTTATACTTGATAACACGACACAATCATCATGGCATTGTTTCAACAAACTGGGCGAATAATTATTTCCATCCAGAGTTGAGTTAATTTTTTTTTAACTTCTTTTTTTAATCATTGATGATGATGATGAACAATTGATGACTGGAAAATTGAACTACTCCATAAAGTCTACTCCTGCACATCCCAAACACGTTCAATAGGGTTAAGGTCAGGACTCTGGGGTAAGAATACATATGTGAAAAAGATTCCTCATTCTCCCTGGAGCACTCTTGTACTGTTTGAGCCTCAAGTTTATATCCGCACCTTCAGGCAAGAAAAAAAGTCCATTAATGCGATAACCTGGTCATTCAGTACATTCAGTTTGTCAGCTGACTTCATTTTAGTGCCACATTAATGTTGCTGAGCCTCGACCTGACCAAATAAAGGAACATTGTACCGCTGATTCTGTACTGTAATCAAGGATCAACATGCTCCAGCAAAACATTAGCATGTGCTCTTTATTTTGGCCAGGCAGTTTATATGGTCAATGTTTATAATCTGGCACAAGCACTTATTACATTGTAAAATACGTTATGCAAATGCACTGTATAGCAAATTATTTTAAGAATGCTATCCTGTACCTGGGCAACACCGTGGCACAGTGGTTAGCATGTTCGCCTCACAGCAATAAGGTCCTTGGTTCAACTCCCAGGCTTGGGGAGTTTCTGTGTGGGGTGTGCATGTTCTCCTTGTGCTTGCATGGGTTTCCTTCAGGTACTCCGGCTTCCCCCCATAATCCAAAAACATGCACATTAGGCTGGTTGGCAGTTCCAAGAGTGAGGGTGTATGGTTGTATGTGTGTTGGCCCTGCAATGCCTTGGCAAGCGTATCCCGCCTTTACCCACATTCAGCTGAGATAGGGGCCAGCCTGTCCACGACCCTAATTAGGATTAAGTGGCTTAGAAAATGAATGAATGAATAACATGTACCACTGCAGCATTTTAATGAGATTGTTGCAGAATTAAATAATCAGCATCATTCATTCATTCATTCATTCATTTGCCGAACCGTTTAATCCTACTAGATTGACAGGGAGGCTGAAGCTTATGTCAACTCAATTTGGCAATTTTGAACAGCCAATTTGCCTAATGTGAATGTGGGAGGAAACCAGAGTACCTGAAGGAAACCCACACAAACACAGGGAGATCATACAAGACAATACAAGTCACCTCCACACAGAAAGGTGAATCAGTGCCAGTGCTTATCCCCGGTTTCTGTAGCGTGAAGCGACTAGGAGTTCGACTCCTCTTGGATGTGGTGCTAGTACATCGCAGGTTACTTTCCCAGTATTTTTATTGGTACCCATTTATACTGCTGGGTGGATAGAGGCACAGTTGTGGTTAAGACCTAGCCCAGGGGTCTTAGCACGGTGGGGGTACAAGAGGGAATCGAACATTTATAACAAAGATATCACTAGACCATGTCTGTGATTAATATCTAAAGCAGTGTGCTTTCCTCTCCAGCATGTATCACCGAACAAGTGCATTGAATAGAACATTGAACTGATTGCATTATCGAACGTATACCAGCCTCCTGTCTCATTCTAGCTCCATGAGGAAAAGCGACCTGCTGCATTTACCGCTCTCCTTTGTGCATATCAATCTTGTTGACAAGGGGAAAAAAAGCTGCCACAGCTGGTTATAATTACAACCTTCCAAATCTGCAATTACTATAGTCTGCAAGTGCTAATTGATTCTGACACGGCATTATGTTCTGCTAAAATCCTCTCTGAATATCAAGAGCACTCTCAGCTTTGGAATTTCACAGACACTGCATACGCTCAGACACCAAGGGTTTATACTGGCCAGGTTCTCATTATAATAGAAACCTTTTGCTTTTTTTGGTGCCGGCAAACATGGTAAACAAACACCCATTTGCGGGAAGGTTGGAGCCTATCTCAGTCGACACTGAGTGGTGAGGTACACCCTGAACAACTTACCAGACCATCGCAGGGCAATGCACACATTTACAAAGAGGGTCAATTTGGAACAGCCAATTAGCCTAATGTGCATGTCTTTGGATTGTCGGAGGAAACCGGAGTAGACAGAGGAAACCCACGCAAGCACAGGGAGAACATGCACACTCCATACAGAATCGCCCTCGCCGAGCACAGGACTCGAACCCGGGACCACCTGCTCAGAGGTGTATGTGCTAACCAATACACTACCGTGCCACCCTGTGTGTCAAATGCTTTTTTAAAATCGTGGTAAAAGTGTCTGTGGTGTTGCTGGCAGTTTTCATGGAGTAGACCTGACTGAATATTGGTTCAGCTGTATTCTTCTCTGCTGTGAAGTGTGCATGGTCTTCAAACATGATATTTCCTGCCTGGGGTTTCGGCCTGTTGGGTAGTACTGTAAGTGTAAGCATCACTTTACTTTACTGGGGTGGCTAATGAGGCTAATCCTGTAATAATTCCAGCATTGCTTTTCTCTAGTAGAGTTATTACTTTTACAGTTATTTATTAGTGATTGAGTCCATGTGGAAGGACACTGTTCTGTTGGCTAGCCTGTCAGTGGTATTGCTCGTTGGGTGTTTATTGTTCCCCATTCACTAGTCAATATCTGATGTATTTTATCTTTCATTATCAGTTCATTTTGGATGAATATAAATGTTTCCTGGTGAAACCTCCCCGACTTAGAATTTCCTATTCACCAGTTTTACATCTTGCGGAACGATCTTGCGCATGCGCGATACCTTGGCTGTGTGCACCTTTTTAATATTTTCAATATTCTTACTGTTTCTTCCAGCAGGGGGGACTGCTTTATGTTCTGACAACCCATTGGTCTGACAGCCCAACTCATATAAGATGGGCAACTTGCTTTGATGCATTGGGAACCCTACTCAGTTCAGTTTGGTTGTAACTGTTAGACCACTGGGCTGTTGGACTACAGGGCTGTAACCGTTTAAATGGATGAGAAAGTCATCGTTCCTTTCCTGGAACTGTGTCCACTATGCGGGCTTTGTTCTGTTTTGCTTCTTTCTTCTTGGTGAGGTTCTTCATTACTCAGAAAGCCTTCTTGCTGGGTTGCTTACTTTTAACTTTTTAAGTGTTTTGCTGTCTCTTGGTTCTTTCAAGATGCATTTAAATATTCACAATAATAGGGTCATGATCACTTCCAATATCCACCCAGGAAAAATGTGGGTGCTGGCTTGTTGATTCGACCCTTAAACCATTGTGAGATCATGATATAGTCAATAGATTCCATTTCACATATGCCATGGCCATTAAAGGATGTCTTGTGGTCTTCCAATGTGCTTCCCAGTGTGGCTGTTTAAAGTGGTAAATTCCAGTAATACGTCTCCTCTTCTGTTGATCTCAGGATTACAAGCTGTGGTCCATGTGCATTTGACATTCCAGTTCCTTTAAGCAATTAGAACATCTTTAGCAATTAGCCATTACATTTTAGCTTTAGGTGGTTAACACGTCACCCTCGCAAGAAGATCCTGAGATCAAATCCTGGGCTTGGAGAGGGCGTTTCTGTGTGGAGTTTGCATGTTCTCCCTGTGCTTGCATGGGTTTCCTCCAGGTACTCCAGTTTCCTTCCACAAAGCAAAGACATGCACATTAGGTTAACACTGGCTGTAAGTGTGAGTGTGAATTTTTGTGTGTGTCTTGGACCTGCAATGGTCTGGAAGCCATTAAGATAGACACCGGCCTTCCCGTGACCCTAGTGGGATTAAGTGTTTCGACCAATGAATGAATGATTTTTTTTATTATTCTTTTCCACCAATTAACCATCAAGTGTGGCCAGTGATAAAGTGGGTTAGCATGTCCGGCTCACAGAAAAAGGTCCTGGGTTCAAGTCCCAGGCTTGGGAGTTTCTGTGTGGAGTTTGCATGTCCAAAGTCACTCAGATCCTTGGACTTGCTCATCATTCCTGCTTCGAACACATGAACTAATTTATATATTATATTTTGTAACCTTCCACTGAACATTTTTTTTCTTACTGAGTATTGATCCTGGCGGCATGGTGGTGTAGTGGTTAGCATGTCTGCCTCACAGCAAGAAGGTCCTGGGTTCGAGTCCCGGACTCTGGCCTTTCCGTGTGGAGTTTATATGTTTTCCGAACATGTGTGGGTTTTCTCCACCCTTTCCCAGGTTCTCTCTTGTTCTCTCATTTGCCAGACTGCTTAGTCCTACTACTAGAGTCGCGGAGAGGCTGAGCCTATTTCAGCCGACTCTGGGTGAAGGTCACTAGTCAATATCTGATGTATTTTATCGTCCATTATCAGTTCATTTTGGATGAATATAAATGTTTCCTGGTGAAACCTCCCCAACTTAGTATCTTATTCACCTATTCTACATCTTGCGGAACGATCTTGCATCTCTTGGTTCTTTCAAGATGTGGGTGCTGGCTTGTTGATTCGACCCTTAAACCATTGTGGGATCATGATATAGTCAATAGATTCCATTTCACATATGCCATGGCCATTAAAGGATGTCTTGTGGTCTTCCAATGTGCTTCCCAGTGTGGCTGTTTAAAGTGGTAAATTCCAGTAATACGTCTCCTCTTCTGTTGATCTCAGGATTGCAAGTTGTGGTCCATGTGCATTTGACATTCCAGTTCCTTTAAGCAATTAGAATATCTTTAGCAATTAGCCATTACATATTATTTTGGCTTTAGGTGGTTAACACGTCACCCTCGCAAGAAGATCCTGAGATCAAGTCCTGGGCTTGGAGAGGGCGTTTCTGTGTGGAGTTTGCCACATTCACTGGGTGACAGCAGGGCACATCCTAAACAGCTCACCAGACCATCGCAGAGCCAAGATACACGGCCATACACACTCACACCGAGGAGCTATTTGGATCATCCAATTAACCTAAAGTGCATATCTTTGGGCTGTAGGAGGAACCTGGGGTACCCAGAGGAAACCCATGCAATCACAGGGAGAACATTCAAACTCCATATAGGCACACCCCTTTATCAAGCCCTGGACTCAAACCCAGGATGTTCTTGGTATGAGGCAGACAGGCTAACAATTATACCACTGTGCCGCCCTGTTCCAGGTCCTGTGAATGCAAAATGAGTGTAAAGTCCAAAGACATGCACATTAGGCTAACTGGCTTTTTCAAATTGTCCCTAGGTGTGAGTGTGTTTAGCTATGTGTGTGTGTGTGTTGCCCCTGTGATGGTCTGGTGAGCTGTTCAAGGTCCTACCTTCATCCAGCATTGGCTGAGATAGGCTTGGCAAATGAGTGGTTCAGCAAATGACTGAGTGAGCTTAATCCCTCTAGGATCACAGGAAGGCTGGAGCCTATTTCAGCCAACAATAAGCAAAGGCAGGGTACACCCTGAGCAGCTCGCCAGAGCATCTCAGGACCAACACACACAATCATTCAGACTCACACCCACACCTAGGGGCAATTTGAAACAGCCAATTAGCCTAAGGTGCATGTCATTGGACTGTGGGAGGAAACCGGATTACCTGGAGGAAAGCCACACAAGCACAGGAAGAACATGCAAATTCCACACAGAAACGCCCGAGCTTAGTACAATCTTGTTTGTTTACAGTATACATATGAGCATTGGAATATGAATTTGCTGGGACGTCTACTCTTCTGAAGATTGTCAGCTGTCTTTAAGGCTCTCCATTTTTAAAAAGTTCTTGCCATATAATAATGAATTTCATATTGTTTGAAGATGACCTTATCTTCCCAGATTGAGGAGCAGCAACAATTTCGTCTCTGAGGTCATTCCTAATGTCACAGTGACACTAGGCAATCACGGTCTCTTGGGATAGTGCTTTGTGAGTGTATCACGCTGCCCCATGACACAGAACGAGCACTAATTTAAAAAAAAGATGTGGTTGGAGGTCACACACATCTCAAAGGAAGTGCACTGTGGTCTTTACTCTCCTGGATTGGTAATGTCATGTGACAGGGGATAGCTGGCTAGTGAGTGGAAATTACTAAAACTAACAATGGTGTAGTGGTTGGCACGTCTGCCTCATAGCAAGAAGGTCCTGGGTGCGGGTCCCAGGCTTGGTGAGGGCATTTCTGTGAGGAGTTTGCATGTTTTCTCCATGCTTGTGTGGGTTTTCTCCGGGTACTCCAGTTTCCTCTTACAGTCCTAAGACATACAAAATTAGGCTAATTGGCTCTTCCAAATTGCCCCTAGGTGTAAGTGTGAATGGTTGTGTGTGGTGGTGCTGCGATGGACTAACAGGCTGTTTAGGGTGTACCCTCTTTTTGCTCAGAGATTCAGAAGATGAAAAATGAATGCTTTTTTTTATTGCCATTATCGTGTTTTAGCTGATGCTCATCGCAGCACAACACAAACACGATCACTCACACTTATATGCATACCCAGGGACAATTTAGAAGAGCCAATTAGCCATGCATGTCTCTGGATTGTCAGTGGAAACCCGAGTACCCGGAGGAAACCCACACAAACAAAGGTAGCATGCAAACTCCATACAGAAACGCCCTTGGCAACCCTTGTTGCTGTGCTAACCACTACATGGTCATGCCTCCCCTGTCCCATTAATTTTGTGTAATCATTTGTCATCCTCCTACTGTTAGATTTTAGACAAGTTTAGACGGACAGTGTTCACATACCAGTTAAAAACGGAGACAGATCCACCTGGGGGCAGGTCGCCAAAAATGAGGACTGTATTGTCACGATAACTAAGAATGATAAGTGGTTAAAATACCAATACAACGCCAGCTACAATGCAATGCAAACCTTTATAATATACAGTATTACTACATTTGGATTTTCAATAATACTTGATTTACTTTTATTTCGACTTGTTGTAAGTTTAAATCTGGGACATTGAGGATGCATTGGAGGGGTACAGTGTTACCTTTGTTCAAAATCAGCACTCAGATACTCAGATACACAGACATTCCCTGAAATGGCTCTCTGACGGGTACACACAATCTGCCTGTCATGTGCAGCCTGAATAAATCGAATTAGCCCTTTTTCAGGCAACCAGCATGAGCTATCATCATTTCCTGAGATAGAATATCAGCAAGGCTAATGTTGTTGGAAACAGGAATTAAAGATATGGTAGTGTCACATTACCCAATTTGGTCTTCATTCAGTATGCAGACTGTGAATATACTGTATATATATATATATATACTTTATTTTTTTTATTTCCATATGGGTAACTTACTGTCAGCAGTGGAGAAAGAATGTGAGTGTTGGGAAAGGTGGGTACGCTCCCTCATCATCTCCAGTGACATTTCTGAGCATGCAGAAATAAAGAGCGCTCAGGCAACTTGGCTTCCATAATAATGGGATCTACTGCCAGAGGCACGCTCATCATTAGGTCACACAGAGCATGGTTTGAAAGGAGTCTTTGAAAGTTTTGAAAGGAGGGTTTGAAAGTTTTGTTCTTATTAGAGGACACTGTGATCAAATTATAGTTAGCTAGCAAGGATTTGGAAATTTCTAGGCAGGCCGGTTGTTGAACAGGCTCCTTACACAACATGGTCTTTACAGAAAGAAAGCCGTGGCAAGATTAAAGGAGGGGATTGCGCGTCCGCCTCATAGCAAGAAGGACCTAGGCCTAGTTTCTTGCTTCTGTGTGTAGTTTGCATGTTCTTTCTCTGCATGCGTGGGTTTCCTCCGGGTACTCCGGTTTCCTCCTAGAGTTCAAAAACATCCACATTAGGCTAATTAGCTGTATAATAGTAGTAATAATAATCTTAATAATAGTTGTGTACTACTCTAGTTAACAATTAGGAAACTTGAAAAAAATATGACTATTTATGCATATAAATACATAGAGATGAATAATAATCAATCAATCAATCATTTGCTAAATGTTAAGGTCATGAGGAGACTATCTCAGCCAACACTGGGTGAAGGTGGAGTACTCCCTGAACAGTTCGCCAGTTGATTGCTGGGAAATACACACACACAACCATTCACACTCACACTTACTTAACCTGGGGCAATTTGGAACAGCCAGTATACATATCTTTGAACTGTGGGAGGAAACCAGTACAAGAAGGAAACTCCCTTGCAGAGCCCAGTAATCAAACCTAGGACCTACTTGCTGTGAGGCGGATGTGCTGACCACTACGCTGCCATGCCGAACATAATAATCACTCACTTACCCACTCACTTTTTTGCCAAACCACTTAATCCTATTAGAATCTCAGCCGACACTGGGCAAAGGCGGGGTACACCATCACAGGGCCCATAAAATAATAATAATAATAATAATAACAATTATAATAATAACAATAATAAGCATTTTAATTTGAAAATGTATGATGCTGGTACCCTTTGCCAATGTAATCATCATCAGGTTTGAATAGTTACATCAGAGATGCATGCTTATACTCATTCCAGCTGTAAAAGTTTCTCACGTGGGTTCTTGATTTGAAATTTGAAAATTTGGTACCAAAGAATAACATGTGAAATAGATACGTGATTGCACTAGCATTTAAATTAGGAAAGACATGAGCTTCACCTTGTGAACGTGACACGCATTTAATTCTGTTCAATCACTCTGACAGCAGGTGGTTGAACTCTGTATAGTGCTGGAGAGCCGATTAGTCGTGTTGCCTGAGCCCTCTAGCACCTTCATTGATTTTTTTCATGAAAAAGCCCATCAAAGGCAGCATGTGGTTGTGCTCCCAGTAGGACCGTATCTGTCACATGCTGAATATCAGCATATGCAGCTTGTCCTGCTGTATAAGAATAACAGAAATCTCTGCTTCCCTGCAGTCACTCCTTCCTGCACCTAGAAAACCCTGTCCTCTGTATCAATATTTACTTGTACATTCAGAGCCATCGTCGTCTGTCACTCTGTGTATTTTAAACAGAGTCATTTAGTTCAAACATTCACACGGTAAATATTATTAGAGGACATTTTTTTCGGGGGTGGCCTGAAGTACACAGTTTACATTTCAATTTTAGTGCTCATGATTGTGAGTTTGCATGTACATCCATGCTTAAGTATTTCCTTTAAAGCAGATACTTCAATTTTGACTTAAAGGGTGTCCACACAGGAAGGACAGGCGACCATGTAAAGTCAGTAAACGTCAGCAAAATTAGCAATAAGAGGCTAAATTTTCTCAAGAGACACAAAGTGGATGGGTACAGAATTCAGCTGAGCTGAACTTTCACGTGACGTGACTTGAGCAATAACTAATCACAGCTTAAAGATGCCGTTGATTGACAGATGCCACCAAGCTCCGCATTCACCAAAACATGTCCATACGGAAGCAACACCAGTTTAACGGTTCTGCCCACATCAAAAAACAATAGCTCATCATTGCCGTGTGCTTTACGACTGTACACAGAAATTTTACAAGGATAATAGAGGTGGGTGGAGTTGGAGCTGTAGCTAATACAAGGTGGGTGGAGCTGGAGCTACAGAAATAGGCTGTCTATCCATCCGACTTGTTAGTGTAGAAGGAAATAACATGGAATTGCCAAATTTGGTGCATGGGCCGGATTGTATATGGGCCACCCTGACCTTGTTTTAACATCACAATGCCATTATTTGTATATACATATTATCAAGTGGTCCTTTTATTATTATTTTTATTATTATTATTTGTGACCCAGTCTGGCAAAATGAGTCACAGTGACCAAAAATTCAAAATTGAGTTAGCCATACCATTTAAAAGA
>JAOUQZ010000017.1:19695750-19710891 GCA_028564935.1 Neosilurus hyrtlii
CATACCATTTAAAAGAGGAGACTCTAAGCTTTTTAATGGTATGGCTAACTCAATTTTGAATTTTTGGTCACTGTGACTCATTTTGCCAGACTGGGTCACATTTCTTTAAAACTGCATACAGAAATTTTATAAGAATTATAACCAGAAGCACAATTATTGGTTTCACATTTACGAAACGGTCTAACTTTCCATAAGTAAACATGAATATATTTATTTTATTTATTAATTTTATTTTCCCGAAAGGGACATTTAGCTTCTACATTAAACCCATCCAAAATGAGCAAACACACATAAACAATGAGCACACATGGGAGCAGATTGGGGTTAGGTGCCTTGCTCAAGGGCACTTTAGCCATGAAAATCCCACTTCTCTTATCATTAGTCAATGGCTGCCATATATGTTTAACTGTTCCTAGTTCATGATGCACAAGAGTCTCTGTTCTGTACTTGCCACAGGATTGAAATATCCCCCAGGGCAGCTAACTGGGTTATCAAAGGCCAGCCATGTCTCTCACTGTCTACGGTGGGAGGCATGTAAAAAGAACCATTGCTGACCTTCGTAAAGAGTAGGCTGCTTTGCCGTCAGCGTGTGTCTGCCCTGTGATGGCCTGGAGAGCTGTCCAGGGTGTATTCTGCCCTCGCCAAGAGTCGGCTGAGATGGGCGCCAGCCTCCCCGCAACCCTATTTAGGATTAAGCAGATCAGAAATGAATGAATGAATAAATAAATTAATGAATAATGAAATATGTGCTAAAATAAACAAAAATACTACAAGATAACGATAAGATAAGCACTCACATATCTACTGTAGGAAACTTGCTCGATTTTTCTCAGTTTCATTCAGAAAGATTAAGCAGGGAATATGCAAGAGGGTTACCTAGGCAACAAGTGACACTGCAGCAGCAAATCGATTCACTTGTCACTCATCACTTCCTGTGTGGACACTGCTTTACGTGATGACAGTTTCACATCAATTTACCACAAGTTTGTTACCAAGATTGTTAAACCAAAATGATGATGATTTCTGTCGCGAATGTGCTATTGAAAAGTAGCAGCCATCAGCATGTATAATATTGTATGTCATAATGCATAGTTTCATCCATCTACCCATCCATTATTCATAAGGCATGGCCAATCTGGGCTGTAGTGGAATCATTCACAATAATGGGCAATTTAGGGTAGTCACGTGCATGTGAATAGACTGTGGGAGGAAACAGGAAAACTTGGAGGAAACCCATGCAAGCACAGGCAGGACATTTCAACACAGAAAGGTCCTTGGCTGAGATTCAAACACAAACCCTTTTGGTGTGAGGTGATGGTGCTACTCACTTAGCCACCGTGCCCCCGTTCAAAGTTGCAAATCTAATATTTTTTGTGTTGTTATTCAAGTTGTTCTAGTTAAGGCTAAATTAAAGCTAAGCCTTAACTAAGTAAAGCTAAGTGCCGTGTAGTAATGTACTCATTCAGAGTGTTAATATATTATATACCATGAGTAAGCATAAAGAAAATCACACCAATCTAAGCAAAAAAAGTAACAATAATAATGTAGCTGTCACAGTTTCCTCCTGTTTTACTTCATATTCAGCACAACTGAGCCTTGTTTTCACCTCTTCTGGGTTTCTAAGGCGGAAGAACTACAACAGGCCCAATGAGGCTCAGTGATCAAAACACAAGTAAACCGGCTGCACAAGTAATCCATCAAGCAGCTCATGGAGAGCACTATAAATACACACACAGACCACTTTATGGCACAAATCATTATATGTACATACCCTCATTCAATATGTTTAAGGGGGGTGGAACAGGAGCTATCAAAATGAGTTCCATCTTTCCAACCATCCATCCAACTTGTTAGTGCAATAACTTTGGAAGATGACATAGGATGACCAAATTTGCTGGATGGTCCCCCCCTCAGGGGCGAATAGGGTGTGATTATATATGGGTCACCTTGAATTTATTTCAAGGTCACAAGGTCCCTTGGATATTTAAATATTCGACTTGTCGAAAGGTCATGCATTTGGACCCCCGCGGTCTATTTTTTCTCCTGAGTGTTTGGCTTTCTGTTCAGCATTTTAGCACAAATTCTGTTGTTTTAAATGTGCTGTATACATAAATTTGACTTCTCGAGTAGGACCCAGGATTTTGTATCAATTTCCTGATTCTGTCTCTGCTTTTGATATTTCCTGCACTGTGTATGACCTCAACCTACCTGTTCCACTTTTGTAAGTTGCCTTGCCTTTAATGTTCTGTTTGTCCAAATGTTTGTCCTGTGCCTGCCTGACTATGTGCCTGGACAGTGTTATGGATGCTACTGCCTGGTGTGTTTATAAACCTTTTTTATATCAGTTCTGCATTTCTGCATCCGCCTACTATTTTAGCCACACAGTGGTGTGACAGAAGCCAGCAGCATGTTTTTAAAACAATTTAAGGTTTTAGGATATACTATAGCAAAATTTAAGTAAAGCACACTTCATAACATTGTGTTTTTTAACTTGTGAGTGCAGACCCACACCAAGGTAATGCAAGCTCATCTTTACATTGGTTATAGTGGTAGATGATGTAGAATTACAGTGCCCCCTTGTGGCCTGTTCTACAATTATTTTTAACTGTGTATTTTTTTCCCCTCGCGTTCTGCTTGATTCCTGCCTCCTTGCCCTATAGCACAATGTTAAAAAATCCTTTGAAACCATCCTGGATCCAGATCCGAATCACAGCCAAAATTTAATCAGTTCTTTATTGACCCACAACCCACATTTGGTTAAAATTTTATGTAAATCCATCTGTTAGTTTTAAAGTTATCGTGGTCACAGACACACATGCATGACCAATCTCATAACACCCCTCCAATCCCCCCAATGAGTAATTTGACTATAATGACAGGCAGCATGGTGGTGAAGTGGGTAGCACGTTTGCCTCACACCATTCTGGATTCGAGTCCCAGGCTCTGCGAGGGGGTATCTGTGTGGAGTTTGCATGTTTTACCCATGCTTGCTTAGGGTTCCTTAGTGTATTCCGGTTTCCTCACCCAGTCCAAAGACATGCACATTAGGTTAATAAGCTGTTCCAAATTTGTCCGTAGGTATGAATGTGAGTGGTTGTATGTGTTGGCTAGTGATGGTCTGGTGAACTGTTCAGGGTGTACACTGTCTTCACCCATTTTCGACTGAGTTAGGCACTAGCCCCCTCGTGGCCTTAGTAGTAGGATTTAGTGGTTCTGCAAATGAGCAAGAGTGACTATAATGACACGGCCTGCTCCAAGTGACTGTGACAGATTGTTTTAATTCAAGCATTATCCACATGGGATTTTCCCCCCAGATACCAATCAGATTGCAATGTTTTAATGGAATCCATACTAATTCCTCATATAGCACAGAATTTAGTAAAAAAAAAAAATGATAATAAAAATAAAATAAAAACATTTGTAATTTAGTGATCAATGATATATTGTTTTTATTAGTTTATACTTTCAGTATATATGAAAGAACATCAACAACACAAATTTATTTTATGTTCCATGACAAGTTTCTCTTATTTCCCTGTCTTTAAGATCACAAATCAGTGGTGTAGTGGTTAGCATGTCTGCCTCACAGCAAGAAGGTCTTTGGTTGGGCTCGGCAAGGGCGATTCTGTGTGGAGTTTGCATGTTCTCTCCATGCTTGCGTGGGTTTTTTGGGTACTCTGGTTTCCTCCCATAGCCACCGTTAGGCAAATTGTCCCAAGGTGTGAATGGTTGTGTGTGTTGGCCTGTGATGGTCTGGCGAGCTGTTCAGGGTGTTCCCTGCTTTTGTTTAGTGTTCGATGAGATGAGAATCCAGCGTCGCTAGAGGGATTGGGTGGTGGCAAATACATTAATTATTAGTCTTAGATTGGGTAGGCTTGGCCTTACAAGCCTCTGTGAATGTACTGTAATGAACACATTAATATAAACCTGTTATTATTGCTTGAGTGTCAGAACTTCTGCTACAGAAGATTAATTAACACATTTTGATTAGAGAGCCGAACCTTAGCGCTCTAACAGGTTAATATAATTAATGCATTAACAACAGAAAACTTCATTACCAAATTACAAAGAAATATGATCCCAGTGCTAAATAATTATATATATATAGAGGCTTCTAGAGCACTGGGGATACATTAAATAAGGGTTATGGTTCCCTATATATACACAGAAACTAAAAAAACATCCCACTTGAAAAATTCTCAGGATTCCAGCTGAAATAATTTTCAAATTACGATTTTTTTGTCATGAAAATATTTCCATTCAAAATGAGATAAGCATATGATTAACTAAATCATGCATTGGTGTCAGTATCCCCGATTTGTTCTGCACTGAGCAGACCTGAATACATGCGAGGAAGTGTCCAAAATGTCCACTCCGAATTTCTATCTCTTGTGATAATAAGAAATATATATCTTTTTTCAATCAGATGCACTTTTTATAAGGTACATCTAGGTATGTAACTTTAGAGCAAAACATATCTGACCAGATTCAGAAACGCTGATACACAAGCATGTGAATATGAGTCCGTCCAAAAGTGTCCACTCCGAAATCTAGGTTTATGCCATCAGTAAATTAACAAAAAAGATATTTCTACCAATAAAAGTGCAGAAAAAAATATCCATTTGCTACATATCTTTATATACTATGCATTTAGAATCTTACAGGCTCCTGATTTGGATACAAGCCCACACTGAAAGTGTGTCAGAAAGTTTGTCCACAACCCTTTTGTTACAAAACTTAAAGTATATTTGTTGTCTTTCCTGAATCTATAGATGTATTTTTACTAGTGAAAAAGTACTGGTTATGTTACTTTCAAACTATTCCTAATAGACTCAAGTGATTTTGAAACCCAGATTATACATGTGTAATATATAATTACTGGTACACTGATATCAATTGCTTTGAACATTTGTTTCTTTTACACCTTATATTCTGATGGCTCACAATGTTGTCCAAATTTGTCCACTCCGACCCCCAAAAACTGGACCCTTATATTGTTGGAATACAATACATGAGTTCATCATTTTAAGGCCTGTATCAACATTTTCAAGACAATGGGACCTTATACTCATTATTACAAGCATAAACTGGTATTCTTCCTTCAAAAGAAGTAGACTTTATCTCCTGTGTTTGGTCATTATTTACAAAATTTTTTAATTAAATGAAAATTTTCCATTAATCATGAAATGTTTTGCGAACATATTTGTTTCTAAATTGTAATAAGTCGTCCAGTAAGCTAAAGAAATAATGTGATTTTAAAAATCGCACTGGTTTTAACTTTAAAATCCTACTACTATTGATGTTTTGGACATGCATCATTTCAAAGGCCATAACTTCCAAGAAAACAACATTACAGCCAAAATATAAAGTTTTTATAACCTTGAACATTTAAGAAAATTACTACTTAAAAAAACCTAGCAATATAAAAACCTTTATTTTTGACCCCTTTGTAACTGATTGCTCTAATGGACTGTGAAAATTCCCTTAACAACATACAACATACCTTTCCAGACTTTTTCATGTTTATAGACTGATTGTGCATAGGCTAATTGGCTGTTCCAAATTGCCCCCAAATGTGGGTTGGAGTGTGAATGGTAGCATGTGTTGGCCCTGCAAAGGACTGGTGAGATGTTCAGTGTTTGGTCTGCCTTTAGATTAAGCGGCTCGGTAAATGATTGAATGAATGAATGTATGCCAGTCCATCACATTACAATTTATTAATAAATGGTTCTCACGCATTTGCCAATCAGCTTACTCCTATTAGAGTCGCAGGGAGACTGGAGCCTATCTCACTGGAATACACCCTGAACAGCTCGCCAGACCATTGCAGGGCAACACACACAAACATTCACACTCACACTCAATTGCACCTAGGAGCAATTTGGAGCAGCTAGTTAGCTTAATGTGCATGTCTTTGGAATGTAGGAGGAAACCGGAGTACCTGGAGGAAACCCACACAAGCATGGGGAGAACACGCAAGCTCCACACAGAAACGCCCTCGCCAAGCACCGAACTCAAACCCAGGTTTTCTAGCTGTGAGGCAGACCTGCTCGCATTTCCTGTTACCGGAGTGGCAGCAATAGGCTGCCACATATTAGGATTGAAAATGCACTGCAACCCCATCATTAAAACACCACAGCTCTAGGGTCTCACGTTTCACGAGTTCAGTTTACTCTCTATTCCTCATTTCAAATATGCAAACTCCAAAAGAAATGCCCTCGCCGAGCCTGGGACTCTACTACTACACCGCCGTGCTGACCTCGTTAATAAAAGAAAAATCATCATGGCTGTAATGAAACGAATGTTTTGGTATCGGAGGAGTAAACACTTAAAGTCTTTCATGACCCTTGTCAGTACATGTACTTCCTGTACCATGAAAATAGATCGGAAACAATCCCAAATAAAAATGCAGTGAGCACTAATTAAAAATGTTCATTCATGCTAACATAACATTCTGTGCTTGTAAGAGAACTCTTGTGAATTTTAGAGGACATGTGGACACTGAGGTTAATCAGAATTCTGTGATTTGCTCGAGACGTATTAGCCATATCACAGAACAAACTCTCATGAGGCAGTCATTTGTAAAAGGGCATGGCATTTACATAGAATCAGTGAATGCATGATAACGAGATGTTGCTTTCCATCTCAAGATCCTCTACTGGTTCTGGACCCGGTCTCAGTCCCCTGGGGCATCGGGCTATTCTCAGCACACCACTCATGCGGGAACAGACGATGTTCCTGGCTCGTGATTAAGTTCAAAACACGTTTTTCATTTTCTATTGAAATCGCTAAGAATTCAGCATCACATCTCACTTTGTGTAACCGTGGAAATGAGACTGTTGTTTGATTGTTAGCTGTTGGCCTTCATATGAACAGGGCTTTCTTTAGTTTCCTTTTCTCCCTGATTCAGTAATTTTTTTACATATCAGTAACTGGAAGGGGAGTTTGCATGTTTTTCCTGTGCATGCATGGGTTTCCTCTGGATTCTGCAGTTTCCTCCTACAGTCCAAAGACATGCACATGTGGCTAACCGGCTGTTCCAAATTGCCCCTGGTTGTGAGTGTGAATGGTTGTGTGAGTGCTGGCCTTGCTATGGCCTGGAGAGCTGTTCAGGGTGTACCTTCGCCCAGAGTCAGCTGAGATGGGTGCCAGCCTATGAGACCCAAATTCCAAATTGCTTTTAGGTGTGAGTGTGTGTGTTGCCCTGCGATGGTCTGGCGAGCTGTTCGGGGTACCCTAGTAGGATTAAGTGGTTTGGCAAATGAGTGAGTAACTGGAAGGGCCTTCTTGGTGGTGTAGTGATTAGCACATCCGCCTCACAGAATGAAGATACTGGGTTCCAGTCCTGGGCCTGGTGATGGCATTTCTGTGTGGAGTTTGCATGTTCTCCCCGTGCTTGCATGGGTTTCCTCTGGTTTTCTCCCACTGTCCAAAAACATGCACTTTAGGCATGTGTTGGTTTTGTGATCGTCTGGTGAGCTGTTTAGGGTGTTCCACGTCTTTGCCCAGTGTCGGCTGAGATAGGATCCAGTCTCTCTGCAACTCTAGTAATATTAAGCGGTTCAGCAAATGACTGAGTGCTTGACAAACTGGAAGGGGTGGCATGATGGCATAGTGATTAGCATGTCCGCCTCACAGCAAGAAGGTCCTGGCTCCCAGGCTTGGCGAGGGCATTTCTGTGTGGAGTTTGCATGTTCTCCTCATGCTTGCATGGATTTCCTTTGGGTACTCCAAAGTACCAAAAGCGTGCACGGTAGGACAATTGGCTGTTCCCAATTGCCCCTAGGTGTGAATGTGAATAGTTGTGTGTGTGTTGGCTTTGCAATGGTCTGGTGACCTGCTCATGGTGTCCCCAGCCTTGGTTAAGTGCAGGCTGAGATAGGCTCCAGCCTCCGGTGGACCGTACTAGGATTAAGTGTATCAGCATGAGTACTGGAAAGCGAGAGCTTCTCTTTGCATATCAATAAATGCAAATTAACTAAACAAAGTAAATCATCACATGGTCCAGAATAAAAAAGTAGCAGCTAATGATTAAAATATATACAGTGCACTCATCAGTAATCTTTAACATCTCTTATATTCTCTGAATAAAATTAATTATTTTCACCAAAATTAGCTTTTAAAGTCCACCTACCTGAGGCATGCAGACACAATTTTAAGTGACTGGATCAATAGGAAATAAAGGCAGCTGATTTCTGAGATAATGCCTGGTGCCAAATTGGTGTACATGCTGCGCATACAAAATATTATTGAGTTACTCATTATTGTCTTTCCAGTGTCACTAACTGATGTATAAGAAGAGTGAAAATAGCATTTAAGTGTAAATTATTACATACAGTATGGGCTGACAAACTGCTCTGTTATACAGCCTGAAAATTCATCCTTTTTTTTTTAAACAGTGTTGGACCTCCCCAATTCTTAGGCGAATTCTCACTCACTCATTTGCCAAAATGCTTAATCCTATTAGGGACTGAGGAGCCTGGAACCTATCTCAGTTGACACCCTGAACACCATCTCAAGGCCAACACACACACAACCATTCACACTCACACTCACACCTAGGGGCAATGTGGAGCAGTCAGTTAGTTCATTCACTGCGCATGTCTTTGGACTGTTGGAGGAAACCGGCATACCTAGAGTAAACCAACACACGCACGATGAAAACATGCAAACTTCACACAGAAACGCCCTTGCTGAGTCCGAGACTCAAACCCAACACTGTCTTGCTGTGAGGCGGACGTACGAGTCACTACTCCACCATAGTGCACTATCCAATCACAGCAAGAAGGTGCAGGATATAAATTCCAGCCAAGTGCCTTTGTGTGTGCAGATTGCATGTCCTCTTCATGCTTGCATGGCTTTCCTCTAGGTTCTCCAGTTTCCTCCTACCACCCAAACACATGCACATAAGATCAACTGGCTAGTCTAATTTGCCAGTAGTTGTAAATAGTAATTTTTTCTGTATTAACCCTGAAATAGACTGCAGTCCTGTTCAGGGTGTAATCCCAAAATCAGTACATGTTTTACAGCTGCATTACATATAGCCCCTTTAACAGAATAAGCAGTACACATTATCACTCACTTACTTATTTGCTGAAATGCCTTACCCCATTAGAGGTACAGGGGCGCTGGGCACTATCTCAGCCAGCACTGGGCAAAGGTGTGGACAGTACATAATAGAATGAATGAATATAGCTTCCTGGAGGGATTGTATAATCCTGTCTGGCCTGGGAACGCCTCAGGATTTTCCAGGAGGAGCTGAAAAGGGTTGCTGGGAAGAGGGATGCCTGGGTTACTCTCCTAGACCTGTTGCCTCCTTGAACTACCCTCAGATAAGCACAAGAAAAATGGATGCGTTATCAAAATGTTTTCCCCTGGTGAACATCACTGTAACTCTGCTTTAATATCCTCCTGTGATGTCAGTGTGATAAACAGCCATAATAATAATAAAAAAAAATACAACAGCAAAAAAGCATCTCCAGAATCACTAAATATACCCAAAAAATGTTAATATAAGCAGCTGTCCTTTAAGGGTGGCATGGTGGCGTAGCGATTAGCACATCTGCCACACAGCTGGAAGATCCTAGGTTTGAGTCCTCAAGCTTTTCTGCGTGGAGTTTGCATGTTCTCCCCGTGTTTCTGCGTGGAGTTTGCATGTTCTTCCCGTGTACTCCCATTTCCTCCCACAATCCAAAGACATGCACATTATTCTAACTGGCTGTTCCAATTGGCTGAGATAGGCTTGAGCCTCCCTGTGACCCTAATAGGAATAAGCAGCTTGGAAAATGCGAGTGAGTCAGTAAGCGTTTCTTTAAGGGCCACACGGTGGTGTAGTGGTTAGCACATCTGCCTCACAGCAAGAAGGTCCTGGGTTCGAGTCCTGGGCTTGGTGGTTTAGATGAGGAGTTTGCAAGTTCTTCCTGTGTTTATGAGGGTTTTCTCCAGGTGATGCAGTCTCCTCCCACAGTAAAACAACATGCACGTTAGGCTAATTGGCTGTTTTTAAATGCCCGTAGGTGTGAGTATGAATGTTTGTGTGCGTCTCTCAGTGTGTGTGTGTGTGTGTGTGTGTGTGTGTTGGCACTGCAATTAAACTATAGCTAATCACTTTTCTTTACACTACAGTCATTCAAGGTCATAGAGCTTCCTCTCCTGTCATATGACCTATATAGGAGGAGATGCCCTGAAAGGCATGAATGGGTGAATAGGACCCATACAAGAACAATCCACATGGCAACATTATTCCAACATGCTGTTCAAACCCCCACTCCCCACCCCAGCCCCCCTCTCGGCAATGATGATCCCAGTTTGATAAGGGGAATCCTCCTGTAGCTCCAGTCTGGTTGCTATGGATTTCTCTCAAAAGTGCTTGGAAAAATGGCACATCCCACCTCTGATGTCAGAGCTGTTGATGTGTGTGTGAGAGAGAGTGTGAGTGAGCGAGGGAGGGAGCTGTAGCCTGTTGCTTATGTTCCTCAGATGTGCCGCTAGCAGTCAGTGAACAACACAGGCGAAGTGGAGTTAAAGCTCCGCGCAGCTCCTCACACTTCTCCTTCTCCTTCTTCTTCTCTTCTCTGCTTCTCATGACCTTTATCTTCTCTCCTCTGACCTCCATCATTTCTCCCATATATGAATATGGTGAACAGATTCAGCTTCAGACACACCGGATCAGTCCTCTGGTAAGTGCCTCCAAGTCTTGTGTCCTGTCTCGTAGGTTTGAATTCAGTTTTTGGAGAAAAAAAAATAATAATAATAATAAAATTGAATGTGCAGTTGTTATACTATATATGTGGGAAAGGGATGGACGCTCTGGCATATTTAGAGCAACTGGTCTTGTGTTAGTACTCAGTATTGTTTTCTTTGGCAGGATGCTTCGGCACAAACTCAGAATCGAAACAATGTGTTACAGATTCAGTAAAATTATACATCTGGCAAGATTATTATTTATCGTAACATAAGATCTGTAACTTCATCTGATAGGTGAATATGAGAATACATATCTGTACTAATCAAAGCATACATTAAATACCTATGACTAATTTATATGTATATAATATCTTTATAACCAGTAAAATGTAAAGATATACAGTATGTACAATAATAATGTCCCTTTATATAGTACGAGATAGATAGATAGATGGGGTGGCACGGTGTCGTAGTGTTTAGCATGTCTGTCTCACAGCAAGAAGGTCTTAGGTTCAAGTCTCAGGCTCAACTAAGATTCTTCTGTCTGGAGTTTACATGTTTTCCTCATGCTTGCATGGGTTTGCTCCAGATACTCCAGTTTCCTCCCACAGTCCAAAGACATGCACATGAGGCTAAGTGGCTGTTTCAAATTGCCCCTCAGTGAGGATGTGTGATGTTTTGGCGAGCTGGAGGCGAGCTGTGAATGGTTGTATCCTGATCCATTGCACAACGAATCTTAGAGGCTACTAGGATAAGGCAGCTCGGTAAATAATAAATGAATGAATTAGTTGATTTATTCTACCACCAATTTGACTGGGTATTATTTATTTATTTATACGATTTTTTATTTTTATTTACTTATTAATTTTTCTTTTTTTATTTTTGGGCTAGTTAAATACTTGCCTGTCAACCAGTGATTTTGACCCGTAGGGATTTTAACCAACTTTTTTTCCCAGAAGGAATTCTCCGGCTTTAAAATCACCTTTGCACAGAGTCGGCCAAGATAGACTCCTACCTCCCGGCAACCCTATTTTTATATATATATGTATATATAAACTAAAAACGTATCTATAGCTGTTCAATCATACAATTAGCCAATCAGTGAAACGTGTAGCAGCCCAGCAGTGCACATATTCATACAGATACAGTCAAGAGCTTCAGTGGACATTCAGATCTATTATCAGAATGAAGAAAGTGTGATCTCAGTGAATTTGAATCAGATGAGCTGGTTAAGAACTTTTAGAAAACGCTGAACCACAAACACAACAGTCCTAAGAATTACAGATTTCAGTCTCTCACAACTGCCACTCACTAGATATTTTTTTATTGTTGTTGTTTATTTCTTTTCTTTTTATATCACTGTTCTGAGTGTGAAAATTCCAGGTGAACTCAAATTAGCTCACCTGATACAAACAACCATGCCATTGTTAAAGTTACTAAGATTCATTCATTTACAGAACCACTTAATCTTATTAGGGTTACATCTCAGCCAACTGTGGCCGAAGGCAGGGTACACCCTGAACAGCTTGCCAATCAATCGCAGAGCACACACACACACACACACATAAATATTCATACTCACATGCACACCTGGTGGCAACTTGGAACAGCCAATACATGTATTCTGCATTTTTTATTTTTTTTGAATGTTGGAGGAAACCGGAGGAAACTCACACAAGCATGAGGAGGACATGCAAACTTCACACAGAATGACCTTGCTGAGCCTAGGACTTGAGCCCAGGACCTTCTTGCTGTGAGACAATAACTACTACACCACTGTGCTATCCTGAGTCACTAAGACTCAATACTTTGTGTTACTGCCACCTGATTGGCTGATCAGATAATTGTGTAAATAAGCGAGATGCAGGACTGGGTGATCCTATTTAAGTGGAAAGCAGGTATATAGATGGATCTATATTGATGTGTGATATCACACAATATACTGGTACAATAATCATCATGCACCATATGACACAGTGTACCATGTGATTAATATAAGACATTTGTTGCAGATGGCAGAGTCGATCATCTTGTATGACATCATTATGACTCACATGTATGAGAAGATTGATTTGATGAAAAGCCTCACAAATTATTTATGATTTATTTTAATGATGGTGTGCTTAGTTCTCACAGACAAATCTTCTTCTTAAACCACTTTTGTAAGTAATACACATTTTTAAAATTCACATTCACACTCACACTCACACCTAGGGGTAATTTGGAACAGCCAGTTAGCCTAATGTCTTTGGACTGCGGGAGGAAACTGGAGTACCCGGAGGAAGTCCATGCAAGCATGTGGACAGCATGCATGCAAACTCCACACAGAAACGGACTCCCGAGTGGTGCATCACAAATATCAAGCTGTAGAAGGCTTGAACAGCCATTCGAGACCGGGAGTCCATGGGTGCTAATTGGCCGAGCTCTCACAGGAGGGAGGGATGGCATACGCTCACCTTAATGTCACTCACAATGATCACCAGCCAATCATGGATGTCTGTGAGCCCATTCGTACCAGGGTGGATAACACTTTCACTCATGGTGTCCGCCCAAAAGCACATGCGCAGCTGTTTGGCACCATCACATGTCACGGAGGGGGCATGTCCATGCTTACATCTCTCCCTAGATGTTGGTGGTTGTGTGTAACAGAGTGGCGATACTTGATCTGTGGCAACTGGATAATACTAAAAACTGGGGTTGAAAAAAACCATACAGAAGTCCACTCATTGATCTCAGGACGTTCTTGGTGAGAAGCATAAATGCTAACCACTATACCATTGTTCCACCCAGGTCCAATATCTGAAAACCATTCATATTTCCTGTTCAGAGCCTGAAACGTCAATAATATTTAGTGATCAAGAAAAATTGCACTTGAGGAAGAGTATGATTTTCTGTCACAGGCGAAAAGATTTCTGTGGCACCACACTTCTGTGATCCATGTGTTGATCAGATGCATGCAGTGAAGAATTATCTTCAATCAAAGTGGCAGAATAATGTTTATTCAACACACGGTAACGTTGTTAGATTGCAGGAGTGTAAGACCCCAGTCCTCGAGGACCAGCAAACTGCACAATTGATTATCCCCCTCATTTAACACCTTCCACCAATCCGTTTTAAGAGCTTAAGTCTTTTCTGGGCTGGATTTTGGATTTAAGAACAAGTAAAACCAACCTTGTAACTTTTCCCCGTCAATGGTTAGTGCAAAAACACACCAAGTCGCTTCATATGATTCAAAGAAATGAATTTACACCTTCACACTTGTTGAAATGTAGAGGCGTACTTTTCTATATTGTGCATGCCTGGAACTGATGCTGCTCTGATTGGTTCTCTGTATGATGATGTCTGATTGGTTCTCTGTATGATGAGTCTGTATGATGATGTATTAGTCCTTTGTGCTCATCATCACACCCACCCCAACGCACACACACATACACGCACACACACACACACACACACACATGCACACACAATCTTAGTGGCAACACGGAACATGAACTTGTTAAATGGATAACACAAATGAACAATTAGTAAGTAAATGGCGGTGAACAGAAAACTTAGTGTCAACCTGGTCTGGTGAGCTGTTCAGGGAGAGTAGCTGTTCAGGTCTCCCTGTCTTCGGCCATTGTCAGCTGAGTTCCCGTGATCCTGGTAGAATTAAGCGGTTTGGCAAATGAGTGAATATAAGCCTTCTTGTTCTATGGAAAATGCTGCAAATGTGTTTATAATTTGCATACATATGTGTAGATTGAATGCATGGCACAAGTGTCAAAATACAAGTTATTAAACAAAGTTGGACATGATTCCCAACAGAAAGTTTTCCATCTCCATTGTTTACCAACAAGCTCTTTCAAGTTTCCCTGAATCTTTAGGCATAAGTCACTTTCATCTAAATGCACTACCAAATTACGTTTTCCTGGCAGGCATGGTGTCTGAGCAAGGAAAAACCTCTCACTGTGAATTAATAGATATGTTCAGAATGTTTTCGTCCGTGCCGCTCATCAGTAAAAAGGACAGTTTCGGTCAAAAAGCTGGTAGCTGTGCATTATTCGTCGGAGGTGTAGCATGCTGAGGGGCAACAGTCTGAAACCCTAAGTGCAATGTTTACAATAGTTCTAATGGCTAGCTTGCGGGTGGGAAAGATTCCCATTTGCATATCATGAATTTCAAGTATGGAAATAAGTAAGATGAAAATGAGTTTAGCCCCAGTAGAGGGAAGCATTCATGTCTGAAACATCTTGTGCTCCCTCGTATCCTGTACAACTTTATCCGGTTCACTGACATAACATAAATTCCAATTATTCTGTAAGAGTACTGGTCAGGGATAAGGGTTCCACAAACAAAACAGGGTGAGTTTGGACCCATACATGCATTCACACATACACACAAACACACACACACACACACACACACACACACACACACACACACACACACACACACACACACACACACACA
>JAOUQZ010000017.1:19710991-19721535 GCA_028564935.1 Neosilurus hyrtlii
CACACACACACACACACACACACACACACACACACACACACACACACACACACACACACACACACACACACTGATTGGGCTGATTGTGTGTGCGTTGGCCCTGCAATGGCCTGGCGAGCTGCCCAGGGTGTACCCCGCCCTTGCCCAAAGTCGGCTGAGATGGACACCAGCCTCTCCGCGACTCTAATTAGGATCAAGCAGCTTATGAATAAATGAAGTCTGTAGTTTTTATAGTTCAAGCATTACACTCTGATCTAGCTAATTACATAAGTAGCTGATTTATTAGTATGTCTTTGTAGTGCAATTATCAGCAATCAGATCAAAAATAGCAGCAGTTGATTATTTAATTGGGGACACGGTGGCGCTATGATTAGCACGTGTTACCTCACAGCTTCCTCTGCATGACCCTGATGGATAAGCGATATAGATAATGGATGGATGGATGGATGGATGGGTGCTTATAGAATTCTATTATATTACTATCTTCAATAAAACAATATTTGTTCAAATTACACAACTGAAAGACAGTTTGCTCAAAATCATCAGTGTATAATCACCTGTCTTCTTCCTATTATAGGGTTACATGAAAATATCAGTACATCCTGTATGAGCCCAGAGCATCTGTAAGGTGGGATAGCTTTTCAGTTAATTTTGATTGAGGCCATGTCATTATGAATGTCATTATGAACTGTCCTGCCCCACCAAATTTTTAATTACAAACTTATGTTACAGAAATTAAAAATACTGTGTATTCAAGTTATGGAGAAAGGGAAAACATGGACACCTTCATGAAAGCATGTTTTGTTAGCAACAAGCTAGCCAGCGAATCTTACTCGCTCACTTTCTCATTGGTCTTCCTACTAATGTCACAGAGAGGCTGGAGCCTATCTCGGCCAACAATGAGAAAAGGCGGGGTACAACCTGAACAGTTTTCCAGACCATTGCTCACACTTACACTTACACCCAGGGGCAATTTGGAACAGCCAGTGTTTAGTAAACAGTTGGTGTTTGTCTTTGGACTGTAAGAGGAAATCAGAGTACCCGGAGGAAACCCATGCAAGCACGAGGAGAGCATGTAAACTCTGCACAGAAAGGCTCTTGAGCCTAGGATTCGAAACCAAGACCTACTTTCTCTTAGGTGGACGTGCTAACCGGTACTCCACCATGCGGCCCCCAACTAACATTACTGGCTGTGAATTTATGTTGTGCTTACTTTCGCAAGGTATTCTCAACTGCCTAGTTAATATTATAGTTTTATCAGTTAACACCATCTAACAGGAGGCAACTCAACGGCATTGTGGGTAATGAAAATCGGGATGTATATCAAACACACTACATAAACTTTAACCCCAAAATTCATTTGTTTACTCATTTGCCAAACTGCTTAATCCTCGGGGTCACGGGGAGGCTGAAGCCTATCTCTGCCGACACTGGGCGAGGACGGGGTACATCCTGAACAGCTCATCAGTTAATTGCAGTTCAACACACACAACCATTCACACTCATACAGCCAATTAGCCTAATGTGAATGTCTTTGGACTGCAAGAAGAAACCAAAGAACCCTGAGGAAACCTATCTATCAAAGGAAAAACATACAAAGTCCACACAAAAATGTCCTCACAGAGCCTAGAACCCTAACCTATGAGCTTCTTGCTGTGAGACAGACGTGCTAACCCCTACGCTAACATGCGGGCTCCAAAATTAATTACATTATAAATCGTACACCGCTTCAGATCACATTAACAAAGACATAATTCAGGGTGTTGTCACATGTAGAGAAAGAGCTGACAGTGCTTATGTTTTATCTGGTTATAGTCTTTGAACGTTAATGGTTTTCGATCCATACCTTTGATCTTTTAATGGCTGTTTTCAGCCAGAAGATGATTCTGACTTTTGACTTGAAGTCAATAATGACCAACTCGTTTGCATTGCTTAAAAGGCTCACCTCCATGGCAGTGATGTGTTCTGATTATTAGGAGCCTTTTTCATGTACTGTATGAGTCTTAGGTTTCATTTGTATTTCAGTGCACGTATTACGTTTTGTATCTTTACTTTATGTCCTGTGTAAGTGTGTGCAGTGGACCATAGACGTAATTATCACCCACTATTTTTAGTTGTCGTAGATCGTGGGTTGCTTCGGCAGGGTGTTAAAATTGTGCACTGACCTGCTGTTACAACAGGTTCCATTATTCTTTTATGCTTCCAATCTGAAGAAGGATTTCTGCTGAATAACCATATCTAATATTTGTTTGGACAAACTGATGTTTTTTGATTTCTATTTTGAAATCACGGTGGTGCAGTGGTTAGCATGGTACCTCACAGCAAGAAGGTCCGGGCTCGAGTGTTTCTCAAGCATTTTGGTGTGGAGTTTGCAAGTTCTTCCTGTGCTTGCATGGGTTTCCTTTGGGAACTCCGGTTTCCTCCCATAGTCCAAAGACATACCTTTGTTTTGTTTCGCCAACCGGAAGAATAAAGCTCATTGGACCAGCTGTTTGTGACAACACTGAGCATTGGGCCTACAGTGACATTCATTCATTCATTTGCTAAATTGCTTAATCCTATCAGGGTCACCTCAGTAAACTCTGGACTCACACACACACACACACACACACACACACACACACACACACACACACACACACACACCACCACCATTCACACTCACACTCAGGGGCAATTTGGAACAGCCAATTAACCTAATGTGCATTTCTTAGGACCGTGGCATTTACATGTTCTCCCTGGGTTTCATCCAGGTACTCTGGTTTCCCCGCACAGACCAGGTTACCTGGCTGTTCTAAATTGCCCCTAGGTGTGGATGTGAGTGTGAATGCTTGTGTGTGTTGGCCCTGCGATAGTCTGGCAAGCTAGTTAAAGTATCCTACTACTGGGATTGTGGGAAGGCTAGAGCCCATCTTAGCCGACACTGGGTGAATGTGGGATTCCTTCACCCAGTGTAGGCTGAGATAGGCTCTAGCCTCCCCACAAACCTAGTAGTAGGATAAAGTGGTTTGGTAAAGTGGGTGAGTGGTTTAATTACATCTATTCATGCATCCATTCAATTATCACTCAGGAAGCTGGAACCAATCCTGGCTGACGTCAGACTACTGTAGGGCTAACAGAGACACAAACAAACATTCACACACATATTTCACACTCTTGGGAAATTTAGAGTAACCAGTTGACCTATTACACATTCGCTGAAATCCTATTCGGGTCGCAGGGAGGCTGGAGCCTATCTCAGCTGACCAAGCCAGGTATACTCTGAACAGCTCACCATTCCTTCGCAGGGCCAACTCACACACCACCATTTACACTCACAACTAGGGGCAATTTGGAACAGCCAATTAGCCTAATGTGTAAGTCTTTGGACTGTTGTAAGTCCACACAGAAACGCTATCACTGAGCCTGGGACTTGAACCCAGGACCGTCAAATGCTAAATAAATACAAAACTAATTCTAAATACATTAATATTCTATATATATGTATAAGTGGGGCCGGTGGTGTAGTGGTGAGGGTGCTGGGTTCATGACTGGGTTTGTGGGGATAAGCTCAAAAAATCGGGATAAGCTCCGGCTCTGATGAGCCAGTAGGTTCTGTTGTAACAGACCTTACCTTACCTTATTCTTTATCTAGGTATTACTCAGCGATTAACTTTATCCTCCATAATATTTTAGCCCCCTAGTGATCATTCAATGACTTCCAGATTAAAGTTCATGGCAGGTGGGCGGGGTTGGAGCGGCGGTGGGGTTGTGTTAGATATCTTCTGCAGTCTTGAAGGGACTCCAAATTCATTACTACGCCTTTCTCTTAGTGTTAGTGTTTACCACTCACACAGAACTAAACCATTCTTCAGCAGTTTGGGAGCCATTTTAATCCGTCTTATCAGCTAAAGTGCACACCTGTCTTCTTAAAGGTCATGACATCATCAAATTATCGTCAATATTGTTTTATCCCCTTCCAAACCCCCATTCGTCTCAGCCCATATCCCTGTCATCCTGTATCCTCCACTACACTATTGCTCAGACGAATGCCGGGCGCAGCTGATGAGGAGATCCATTCAACCACTCTGTCAGCATCCACGCTGCACTCACAATGCAATTTGCCCCCCACCACAGACCACCATCATCTCAATTCCTGGAAGTACTTTGATATAATGGAGTGTATCCACACAGAAAGAAATGAGCCGACTGGTTGTGGCTGCTGTCACCCAAAGGTGATTGACGATAACTGAATAACAGTGGGTCGTAATGATTGCAGCTGGTGGCTAAAATCTTGTGTAGTCCTTATGTAGTGCATGTTAGGGTTTAGTGTGAGGGCAACCTCAAGATCTTTAGTTGCATTAAGGACAAACGGAGAGAGAGAGAGAGAGAGAGAGAGAGAGAGAGAGAGAAAGAGAGAGAGAGAGAGAGAGAGAGAGAATGCAATATAATAGCACGTCTGCCTCATAGCAAGAAGGTCCTGGGTTTGTGTGTGTGTGTGTGTGTTGGGCCTGCAATGGTCTGGCAAGCTGTTCAGGGTGTATTCTGGCATCACCTTGAGTTGGATGAGATAGGCTCCAGCCTCCCTGTGATCCTAAGGGGATTAATCTCTCTCTTTCTATTCCTATCTCTCTCTATCTCTCTCTATCTCTCTCTCTCTCTCTCTCTCTCTATATATATATATCCCTATTCCCCTCTCTCTCTCTCTCTCTCCCTCTCTCTGTCTATCTCTCTCTCTATCCCTATTCCTCTCTCTCTCTCTCTCTCTCTCTCTCTCCCTCTCCCTACCCCCCCTCTCTCTGTCTCTCTCCCTATTCCCCTCTCTGTCTCTTTCTCTCTATCCCTCTGTCTCTCTCTCTTTATCGACCTCTCTCTATCACTCTCTTGATCCCTATCTCTATTGCTCTCCATCATTCTCTCTCTCTCTCTATTCTTCTCTCTCTCTCTCTCTTTCTATCCCTCTCTCTCTCTCTCTCTTTATCTCTCTCTCCCTCTATCCCTCTCTCTCTCTCGATCCCTATCCCTCTCTCTCTCTCTATTCTTCTCTCTCTCTCTCTCTATCCCTCTCTCTCTCTCTTTCTCTCTCTCGATCCCTATCTCTCTCGATCTCTCTCTCTCTCTCTTCTCTCTCTCAAAAACATTTTTGTTTAATATTACTGCAGCGTGTTGCTGCCACCCAGTTAAATAGAAAAGAGATCATGATCACAGTATAACATCAAACTGTGGTCAAGAAGCCTAGTTAGGTGAGGTACCCACTGAACAGCTCGCCAGCCTATCTCAGGGTAAACATACACACAATCATTCACACTCACATCTAGGGGCAATTGAAACAGACAGTAAGCCAGTGTTTATGGACTGTGGGAGGAAACCCATTCAAGCTCGAGGAGAACATGCAAATTGCACACAGAAACACCTCGCTGAACCCAGGACCTTCTTGCTGTGTGGCGGTCGTGTTCGCCTCTCCTTTTACTGGAGAGGTGGCAATAGGCTACCACATATAATGAATGAAAATGCTCTGCAACCCCATCATGGCTACTCCACAGCTCCAGGGTCACTGTTTCAACCCAGAGCTCAGTGTACTCTCAAATATCCCTAAAGGTTCCCCCTGTGTTCTCCCCTCACTGTCCAAAAAGCACACATGCAGGAGGGATGGTCATGCTTACTGTGATTTCCCTAAGTATGAACGACTGTGTGTGCATGATGGCCTGTGAATGATGAATGAATGAGTTAATGTGATCTAACGACGACCTCACAGCTCAGTGGAAGGCGTTCCGCATTGCAGCAGGAAAATGACCCAAAAGTAATTATTATAAACGTTCACGACCAACAAATGGAACACCCTTATATGGCCACCAGCTGCTCTGATGTGAATCCATGTCTGTTATTTAGGCTAATACCTACAAAGTAAGCTGAAGGCCATCTTGGATAAAAGAAAAAGTATTCATTCATCTACTACGTTTTTAGGAATCTGACTGATGCAATTAATTTACAATTCAATAATTAGAAATCCAGAGTGCTGGAACTCAGAGCTAAATAAACCATTTAATCCTATTAAGGTCGCAAGGAGGCTGTAGCCTATCTCAACCGATTCTGGGCAAAGGTGTGGTACACCCTGAACAGCTTGCCCGACCATTGCAGGGCAGCTATTCCCACTCACACTCCCGCTTCGGGGCAATTTTGAACTGTCAGTTAGCCTAATGTGCATGTCTTTGGACTGTGGGAGGAAAGACAAACTGTTGAACTGTTCATGTTGTAGCCAGCCTTTCACCCGGAGATGGTTGAGATAGGATCCAGTCTCCCTGCAACCCTAAGAGGATTAAACAGTTTGGCAAATGAGTGAGATGAGTGAGTGCATATTGCATGTGCGACACAGTGGAGTAGTGGTTAGCACGTCCACCTTCACAGCAAGAAGGTCCTGGGCCCGGTTCCCGGGCTGGGTTTGCAAGAGGGCATTTTTGCGTGTTTTTCCCACACTTGCGTGGGTTCCCTTTGGGTATGCCGGTTTCCTCCAAGAGTCCAAAGACATGCACATGAGGCCAATTGGCTGTTCCAAATTGCCCCTTGACTGCTGATGGTTGTGCATGTTGGCCCTATGATGAACTGTTGAGCTGTCCATGGTCAGAGTCGGCTGAGATAGGCTCCAGTCTGTTTTCCCATGCAAAATGTATTTTACATAGCGATACATCTTTATTTGTAAATATAATGACTACATTAGTCCACCATGCCAATAATCTTGCTATAGTGGGGAGGTACATGTGTATGCATGGACAAACACAATGTACACTGCAGCAAGTATGATTCATCCAGAAATCAGCCCGAAACATTAACAGCACCGTGGCAAAGGTTAAGCTCAGTGCAGATATGGAGACAAATACAGCCAGTGAGAATATCAACTGCTCCTTTATCTATGGTGGGCCATGATAAGGCCTGGGAATGCAATTATAGCCCTGAAGAGCTTCTTTTTTCAATATATTCAGCGATTTATTAAATCCACCCACAATATCTAAAAAAAAAAACTAAAAAAAAAAAAAAAAAAGTGTACTTTCCTCTCTGCCTGAGATGGTGCAAGCGAAGGTCTTCCACTGTGATTTTGGCTACAGGCATATTCAGGCCTAAACACTTTAACATTTGAAACTCATTTTGACATGCCTTGTGTGTATAAAGAAGAAGCATAAGAGAAGCTATTGCCCCAGAGATGTTTGTGTGTAGCTGGAGGGGCGGATCAAAAATACATCTTCTTGTATATTCACCATGTCGGCACTCTAGAGGGGATCTGAAGGAGTTAAGCACTTTTCAACAAGGACTATAAAATGCACCAAGTGGATTTTTATTTATTTATTTTGATTTTTTGGGGGGTTTTGTAGTTTTTTTCCTTTTAAGGTTATTTGCATCCATCTAATATAAAAGGTTACACAGATGTTAGAACAAATTTCCTGTTTGGATGTCTGTATCCACATGAACAGTGGTAAAATTACAGGAGGGTATATCTAAATTCCGTTGCTTCATTTCATTGGCTGATTTTTGTAGTCCTCAGGAACATCCGCAAGCCCAAAATTAGGAGACACGAACCATGACAACTCAATCCAATGTACAAATTTGAACTGCAGCACTTATAGGAACAGAAGAGATGTTCTGATGAGCACACATTCCAGTATTCAGAGAACGCAGAAAGTCCTCCAGCGAAAGCTCCCAGAGGATCCGTTCAAGGGGAAAGAGCCATGGTGAGTGGGAGAGCAGAGAGCAGAAGTCACAGAAAAGAAGAAATAAAAGATCTAGGATGTGAACAAAGCAGTGGAACTGGATAGGTGGGAGGCAACACATAAGAGCATGAGATGCGTGGGAAGGGGTGGACCAGGGTTGCCAAGCATTCTCACCAGGAAGCAGGAAAACAGGGTCCAATTGGACGGAGTTACAGCGTCCTACATGGCAACCAGAAACACTACATTAGCACTGAAAATGGTTTGGAGAGGAACATCTAAGTCAATGAGCTACAGTAAGACATGTGTGGTCAATTCCATGGGAGCAGAGAGATAAGTTGAACATTCATCAATCAGCTATAATATTATATCAAAAACAATATCATATCCAGCCTTAACAGTTTCAGCTCTTTTGTGGGATCAGACCAGATGTACTAGCCTTCATTCCTCACACACATCAATGAGCCTTAGACACCACCAACACTCTTGTTAGTTTATTTGTTGCCCGTCCTTTGATCACCTCGGATAGGTACGTACCCCTGCATACCAGGAACAACCCACTATCGTTTTGGAGAGGAATATGCCCAGCTGTTTAGCATCACAGTGCAGAGTTATGGTATGTGAAGTAAATAGCATTGATTATATTGTTAACTGCTTAAAAAGTAAAGAGTCAGTTCTTGAACTTGATGTGTTGGAAGCAGGAAAAATGAGCACACATGAGGATATGACTGGCTGTGACAAGGGCTAAACACAGGTGCTGGCTATATTAGAAATTGGGACTGGGAGATATTGGGACAGAAAAGTAGCCTAATGTGCATGTCTTTGGACTGTGGGAGGAAATTATAGGACAAACCATAACATTTTGGAGGTGATACTGTACATGCATGGGGTCATGTTGGGAAAAAAAAGTTTTAAGATCAGTAAGTGCAAATAGTGTGTGAATGAATGTTCCTCAGATGCCCACCAGGGGAAGACATTTTATTATAATTATGCCAACATTGGGCAAAGGCGGGGTACACCCTGACCAGCTCGTCAGACCATCATATGACCAACATACACACAAAAACATCCACACTCACATCCACACCTAAGGGGAATTTGGAACAGCCAATTAGCCTAGTGTGCATGTCATTGGACTGTGGGAGGAAATCGGAGTACCCAAAGGAAACCCACAGAAGAAGTGCAAACTCCACACATGCATGCCCTCGCCAAGACTGAGACTCGAACCCAGGACCTTCTTGCTGTGATGCCAACCACTACACCACCGTGCCCTCCTGACCCTTCTTAGAACAAGCAAAAATAAATTAATTAATTAAAAGTGCATGGCTATGTGTTTGAAATACATTTTATCTTGCATCATGTGGTTTAGCAATTCAGGTTGCTAGCATGTCCACGTTGGTTTCGTCCAGCTTCTCTGGTTGCTTCCTGCCTCCCAAAAACATACTGGTAGGTGGAGTGGCTATGCTAGATTGCCAGTAGGTGTATACTATGAATGTGCATGGTACGCTGACTGGTTTACCACCCACAGTGTGTTTCTGCCACACACTCAGTGCTCATGGGACAGGCACTGGATCCATTGCAACCCTGACCAGGATGAAGCATTCGGTGCAGATTAAATGAATAAATGTATGATTGTTATTAATGTGTAACATCACATGGACATGCAACTCTGCAGAAAAACAACAAAACAACTCACTGAGCAATGATTAGATGTCTGTAGGAAAAAAAAACCTCTTAGTGACTATTTAAACTAATATTTGTACTCCAGCTCCACCAAGTCTTCTTTGCACCGTTTTGGTAAGCAACAGTGAGTGTAAATGACCTGGAGCATGTTTGAGGTGGCAGGAAAGAACAATGAGACAGAGCCGTTGTCCATCTGTGAGTGGAACAGCATGAGGTGGGAAGATATGCTGGTTGTTTCAAACCAAGTCTCAATTCTGTGAGTCAAAAGCAATTGCAGAGGATAAACCCTCGAGCAATGTTGTGATCTCACTGCCGCAGAGAGAGAGATAGGGAGAGAGTGAGAGCTCTCCACTCTGCGTTAGACTCATCTATTCATTGCTTAAGCTTTACTGATGCCCTCAAATATATCCGGCGATGCAGAGAGAAGGCAGGAAGGACAATAAAGTCACACAAACCAGAGTCTGTTCTCACGACTGTACTCAGGCAGACGCTGCTGCGGTATGAGAATGAACACGATGTATTTCAGAAGGAACTTGTTTGGTAAAAGTGGGCACACACTTTGTTTTCTTTTATTTCTGTAAACCAAGGAGAACTCAGAGACACATTGAAAACTAGCCACGACCCTTTTGATGAAAAAACATCAGACTGGGGCATTTCTATCCTGAGTTTTCATGCTCTCCTCTTGCTTGTATGGGTTTCAAGTTCAAGTTCAAGAAGCTTTATTGTCAATTCAACCACATATAGCTGACGCAGCACACAGTGAAGCAAAACAACGTTTCTCCAGGACCAGGTGCTACATAAACATGCAACAAAGATCAAATTCGAAAAAGAAAAAAAAAGCAACAACACACAGCTAAAAGCAAGGTTTTTGTCCTAGACACATAAAGTGCAAAGTGTAAAGCTGTGTGCAAAAAGTGCAAAGACAGTACAATGCGAAAACAGTGCAAAAAGAAAAGACAACAAAAGAATTCGACACTTAGCACTGACAGAAAGAAAAAGATGAGATGGATTTAAAAAAAAGAAATGATGTACAGAGGAGCAGCGGTTGAGGTAGTGCAAATAGAATATAGGCATTTATATAAATATAAACACAGCAGCGTAATGAAATAATAAACAGTGAACAATGTAAGTTGTGTGTGTGTGTGTGTGTGTGTGTGTGTGTGTGTGTGTGTGTGTGTGTGTGTG
>JAOUQZ010000017.1:19721635-19739406 GCA_028564935.1 Neosilurus hyrtlii
TGTGTGTGTGTGTGTGTGTGTGTGTGTGTGTGTGTGTGTGTGTAAGAGAGAGAGAGAGAGAGAGAGAGAGAGAGAGACAGAAATTTTTGTGTAATTCAGTCCTGGGTGTAAAGGAGCCTGATGGCTTGAGGAAAGAAACTGTTACACAGACTGATTGTGAGGTCCTGAATGCTCCGGTACCTCTTTCCAGATGGCAGGAGGGTAAAGAGTGTGTCTGAGGGGTATGTGGGGTCATCCACAATGCTGACCATGTCCATGATAGAGGGAAGACAGACTGCGGTGATCTTTTCAGCTGTCCTCACTATCCACTGAAGGGTTTTATGATCCGAGTTCCTCTAGGTACTCCAGTTTCCTCCCACAGTCCAAAGACCCAAGTGAAATTAAGCAACTTAGCAAGTGAGTGAGTATACACTGAATATTTAAAGAAAAATTCCATTGCAAGTCAGACAAAGAAAATCCCACCTGCTTGGTTTTTGATAATAAGCATGCTGCCCAGGTAAAGGCTGATATGGGAAAAAAATCTAAATAACCACTAGTATTGCAACATTTTAAACAGTTTTTTATATTATTTATTCGTTCGTTCATTTTCTGCTTAATTCTAATTGGGGTTGCAGGGAGGCTGGCACCCATCTCAGCCAGCTCTGCTTGGCAAGGGCAGAGTACACCCTGGACAGCTCACCAGGCCATCACAGGGCAGAAACACAATGACGGCAATGCTGCCTACTCTTTAGGAAAGTCACCATAGACAGTGAAAGACATGGCTGGCCTTTGATAACCCAGCTACCTGCGCTGAGGGGACAGCTGTTACAACCCGGTGATAGTGGGGCTTGAACCCCCGACCTTGGGATCAGTAATCCAGCACCCTACCATTGGTCCACCAGTATCCCTGATTTTTTTTATTATTATATTAATATTTTTACTCACTGACAGGATTCATTCTGTATCTGTTTATAGAGATATTAATAACGTCCAATTTTAGACTTATCTTAGTCTCATCTTTTCTTTACTTGGTGCAACTGTGTGCACACAATTTCCTATATTGATATTATATTAATATATAATTTAATTATTTGTTATTATATTATTTAATTTGGGGGAGGCCGTAGAATAGTTTTTTGGTTAGAGAAGTAAGTTCGGGACTGAAATGTTGCTGCCAGCAGCAAAAATGTGTGGTGGTGGGGGAGTGAGCTGCACTTTCCCTTCCTCCACCTTCATGGCTGGAGAGCCCTTGAGCCCTTGAGCCCTTGAGCAAGGCACCTATCCCCCAACTGCTCTCCAGGTGCCGCAGTGTGACAGTCCACTGCTCCGAGTGCGTGTATGCTCACTGTTTACGTGTGTGTGTGTGTGTGTGTGTGTGCTCTCACTTTGGATGGGTTAAATGCAGAAGCAATAATTTCTCTTGTGGGATTAATACAGTCAAACAAATCAAAATAAAAAAATAATAATTATATAGGATTATATTTTCCAGTTTTTTGATTTCTTAAATAAACCTATCAACAAATGTTTGTTGCATTAGTAGCAGTGATTGAAAAATTGTTTCTTTTAGCATTTAGCTTTGTTTTGGACAGTTGGTAGCTAAGTCTAAGTCTAAGTCTAAGTCTAGCTGGTCAAACCAAGATAGAGTTCCCAGTGGGGAGTCAACGGAAAGTTAAAGGTTCCCTATGGGGGGTGGGTGCTGAGAGGGGGTTATCATTCCAAATGCTCGATTACCCCCCTTGTGAATAGTCCTTCTGCATCAATCTGGACTGTTGTAACATGTCATTCATTCCAACAGCATAAGCATCAAATACAGCACATTCATGTGTATATATAACCTACAGCTTATATAAGATGCACTTTTATGGTGTAATGCACATTATGTATTAGGACATTTTCCCACTGCATTGCACTGTCCTGCACTATTGTGCACTTTATTTTTTAAGTGTCTTCCATTCATCCATCCATCCATCCATCACCACTTGAATCATCCATGCAAGAGAAGCTGGAGCCCATTCCTTCTGTCTTTGGGTGAGAGGTAGGGTACAGCCTGATCACCCAGGGCTCTTACTGTATGTATCTTACATTCCTTTTTTTTTTTTGTCTTGGCCAATGGTTCCACAGTTTGAGAACTTGCAATTAAGACTTTCATTGCAAGAATTATAAAACGTGTGAGTCGTGAAAAATAAAGAATGACCCCAGAGCAATGCATCTTATGGGGCAGCCGTGGCCTGAAAAGAAAAGTGGGTTTGGGACCAAAAGGTTGCTGGTCTGATGCCTGAACTGGAACTGGCAGGAATAAAGTATGGTGGCAGGTGGGAGTGAGCAGCACCTTCCTCTTCCTCCATCCTCTTGGCTGAAGTTCCCTTGAGAAAAGAATCTAACCTCCAACTGCTCTCTGGGCACCACAGTGTGGCTGCTCACTGCTTCGTGTGTGGGTGTGTGTGCTCACTCTTTACATGTGTGTGTGTGTGTGTGTGTGTGTGTGTGTGTGTGTGTGTGTGTGTGTGTGTGTGTGAGTCTGTGCTCACTTTGGATGGGTTGAATGCAGACCCTAAATTCTTTTCCACCATTAATACACTCACTCGCTTTCACTCTTTTGCCAAACTGCTTAATTCTACTATGGTCTCGGATGACACTGGGTGAAGGCTGGGTAAAACAGCTTACTAGACCATTGCAGGATGACACAAAAAAAACCCCACTTATATCTACACCAAGGGGCAATTTGGAACAACCAGTTATCTTAACCTGCATGTCTTTGGACTGTGAGAGGAAACTGGAATACCCAGAGAAAACCCACGCTAGCACAGGGAGAACATGTTAACTCCACATAGAAACAACCTCAACGAGGGCGGGACTCGAACCCAGGACCTTCTCGCTGTGCGGTGGACATGCTAACCACTACAACACCATGCTGCCCAGGATTAATACAGTATGCTTAATGGACTCTGAAAACCTGAAGATATTTCAGTGGATAGACAGTTATTAAATAGTGTTTTTTTTTCTTCAACATATTATGAGAATGGCATATCACAGGGTGTGTGTGTGGGGGGGGGGGGGGGGGGGGGGGGGGGGGGGGGGGTGGAGTGTTATCATCTGATGAAATAAGCTCCTCAGCCCACTTCCACACCAATTGGCAGGTAGCAATGTGCAAATGATTGGGGGTGGGTTTGCAGAAACTGGTGGGAGCTTCGACCCTGAGTGTCTGACACCCTTTCTTTAAAGGTGTTAATCACAGTGTTGAGCCGTAGTGACTCTGTCAGTTTAAACTATAGTTCCCATTATAAGGTCGAAGCATTTTTCCATTTAAGATCAAGTAGCTTGTATTTTATAAACCCCAATTAGGATCACGGGGAGGCTGGCGCCTATCTCAGCCGAATCTGGGCGAGGTCAGAGCAAACCCTGGACAGTTCTCTAGGCCATTGCAGGTAACAGAACTCTTTCTGACGAATAAAACATAAACTGAGTTTAGACAATGCAAAGGAAAAAGAACAATGTAGAACTTACTGTACGTCAGTGTAACAGGTTCTGTATGCTGAATATTCTGACAGTTATTTAATTCTTATTCAATTAAATGCAGTGATGCTGTTGGCTAGTAAATCAGTGATTAACTACTTTTAGTGATATAGAATAATTAACAACTATGTGCAGTATTAAAGTAACCTGTCAAGTTCCCAAATTATAAGTGACCCTCCAGCACCAAACCAGTCGCAAGAGTGTATTTTGAGATATAGCAGATAAATGCATTAATGAGTCAAACTTTTCACTTTCCAGATTTTAGCATAAAAATACTTAAAGATATGGGCACCTCAGTGTTGCATAAGCAAAGTGTCCGACTTTCAAACCGACTAACGCAGCCATCTGTGGTCGGAAGTCCATGGGAGCTAATTGGCTGAGCAGTCATGGGAGGGAGAGATGGATAATATACACTCCTCTACATGTTACTTAAAGTGATCAGCAGCCAGTCATGGGTATCTATGAGTGTATGCATACAAGTGGGTAGATAGCGCTTTCCCTCTGTGTGTGTTAGGCTTCCCTTGAAACCGCATGCACAGCAGCTCGTAAAGATGCGGGTACGTGCTTGCTTACGCCCCTCCCTGATTGGTGTTGCTCGTGTGATAAGGAGGCAAAATTATGGGAGGAAAATTGGGGGTGGCGGTTGGGGCATGACTGATTATGTTAAAAATATCTGAAAATGGCACAAAAAATAATCTGTCTCCACTGCGTGATGTTCAGTGATTGGGCCTGTTGAAGTATTTCAGAAGTTCATCTTCTTAAAGCGCGATAATGATGATCCACTCAGAAGAACCCTGACATAGCAGACCAATCAGATTGTGCCCTTCCTGTGTAGTATGTACTAATAAACATTATCCACCCCGCAAACTCAGGATAATGCTTGAATCAATTAAAAAGTGAAAAATGATTCAGAAGAACCTTCTCTTATTTTCCCATGTAGTATATACTACAATTTTAAAAAGTTTAAAGATTGAAGCATAAAAATCTGATTTTAGTTTGCTCAGGTTAAGCAGAGGGTGGCATGGTGGTGTAGTGGTTAGCACATCTGCTTCACAGTAAGAAGCTCCTAGGTTCAAGTCTCGGGCTCGGCGAGGGCGTTTCTTTATAGAGTTTGCATGTTTTTACCGTGCTTGCATGGGCCTTCTCCAGGTAATCCGGTTTCTTCTGACAGTCCAAAGACATGCACATTAGGATAACTGGCTCTTCCAACTTGCCCCAAAGGTGTGAGCGTGAGTGTCAGCATGAATGGTTGTGTGTTCAGGGTGTACCCTGCCTTTGCCAGGTGACGGCTGACCATGACCCTAGTAGGTTAAGTGGTTTGGAAAATGAGTGAGTGAATAGTCCCTGAGATGGAACATTCGGTGCTGTCCACATCACCTTCAGCGAATAAGTGTTATATATGTGTCTGTGTTTCTCGAACTCGTCCTCAGGGTGCACGGATAGTCAACAATCAGGCTCTTTACTAGTCTGTTGAAAGCGTGGAGGGAGCAAAAGGTGAATTGCCCTGAAGGAGGTTTGGGAAACAGGCCTATTATAAAACATGGTCAAGGGTGCATTACATCATACTACTGCGAGGCTTCAACTGAAAATGAAGTGCTTGGATATTGTGGGTCGCTTTACAACGTCAGTCTCTCTCTGTTACATATTATGGTCTGTTTGTGTCTATGCTTCCCTCCTATGCTATCATTCCTCACTTATAGTATACAGCCCACTGTAGGGTGGAAAAGGAGCAAGAAAAGCAAGCAATGGGAGAGAGGGTTGAGGCAGCCCACCCTTCCCAACATTACAGGGGGCTTAATTTGGCAGGGCCGGAAACAAAAGGCCAAGTGTAATCATTATCTGGTTCTGACTGACAGTGCAGGTGCTTAATAAGCATCCAGTGACGCATTCATGCCCTGGTTTTTAGTCAGCCAAAGACCCCAATCTTAATCCCTGATTGGAACATGAATGTGCCATGGTACCGACACTAATTTGTGACTTGTGAACCAAGTGCTTCTTAATCACAGTAATTTACTTAATTAGTTTGGACACAGGCCGAGTTGTTGAGCTACTGTGGTGTGAAATGTCTTTTTAAGCATGGTCTGGAATCAATTCGCTAAACATGTGTGTATATCCTGGATACATTACACTCTGTTTATGATTATTCTTCAGAAGTGGTGCCAAAAGGGAACGTAAACATAAATACATGATTAAATCAGTTAATTATAAACTCAAAGATCATCATGTTGTTCCTCAATTATATTAAACGCTGGAAGAGAACAGCTTTAATTTTTCCATCTCTTTAATAGATACATGTTGCGTTCTGTGAAGCATAATGTTCACTGCAGATATCAACGGTTTCCATTCACTTCCCAGGTATATTAAATAAAGATGAAATATAGTGGTATCGCTTAGAAATAAAAACAAAAGGGGCCACAATGTCTTTCTGAAAACATTTGTGTACTTTGTACACATGTCTCAGTGACCCCTGCTCCAGGCACCATATTAGTAAACATCACCATCTTTTTCCATCCATCCATCCATCCATCCACCCAGTTGTCAAACCACTTAATTCTCTTAGGGTTGCATGGAGGATGGAGCCCATCCATGCTGACACTGGGCGACGGTGGGGTACGCCCTGAACAGCTTGCCAGACCATCCCTGGGCCAACACACACACAAAACCATTCACACTCACACTCAGCCAGGGGCAATTTGAAACAGCCAATTAGCCTAACGTGCATGTCTTTGAAGACCCACGCAAGCATGGGGAGAACATGCAAACTCCAAAGAGGGCCTCCACCCTTCCCGAACCCGGGACATGAACCGAGGAGGTTCTTGCTGTGAAATAGACATGGTAACCATTCTGCCACTGTGCTGCCCAGCATCTTTTTACGTGTTTTTTTGAAATCATGTCCCTTCTTCTGTTTCTTAACACTTGCTCTCAGACTTTTCCATTTTCTATGAATTAGTGTTGTGCTGCCAAGTTAAAACACATGCACAAGATAGGTCCTCCGGCCACATGGTATTGATATTGTTGTTATTGTTATTGGTATTATAAGTAGATACAGAACCTAAACAAGATGTAGAACAGGTGAATAAGAGATACTAAGCTCGAGAGCTGGGGTGGTTTGACTAGGAAACCTTTATATTCATCCAAAAATCAACTGATAATAGAAGAAAAAACATCATATATTCACTAGTGAATGGAAAACTTGCATTTTTTAAATTTGTATTTATGTATTTCGTGATGTTCAGAGCATGCATGCACTACCATTAAAGGTGCACTCACATGATACCGATCATGATCCCGATTTGCCCTGAGTATATTCCACTGTTCCACTGGCGAAAATCAGAAAGCATCGGTACACAAAGGAAAACATCGGTATACATCAGAGAACATCAGAGGACATTGTAGAATTTCAGGGCAAACTTCAGGGAATGGTGAAATACTTGGGGAGCGTTGTAAATTTGATGGGTTTTTTGTGTTCGGAGTACATCAGGAAAATATAGGAAGAAAATCTGAGTTACATCAGTACACATCAGTAGTTATAACAGTATAAAATACCATACAATAAACACTGGTATCAAATTTCGAAAAAATGGGAGGAACATCAGGAAACATTACAGACACATTTAAGGTAAATTTGTGCATTTTTTCATACAATATCAGAGACTTGTGGAATGACTGGTGCACCAAACACATGTTCACTGACTTTTTGCGTGGCACCAGCTGGCATATATAATGTCAGATCCTTGTTGTTGTATAATAGGGCCTAACATTAGGTTCTGTTACTTGAATGACGTATTTACGCTAATACTATTAATTGTTAATTATTAGTACTATCATGACATTAGTTACTACATCAATAGTGCAGAAATCCTTTTTCGTGGGGCCGATGGTGTAGTGGTTAGAGTGCTGGGCTCATGATCAGGAGGTCATAGGTTCGAATCCCCATTAGACCCCCACCATGCTGAGACCCCTGTGCAAGCACTTAACCACAAGTGTGGTTCTGTCCACCCAGCAGTATAATTGGGTATCAGTAAAAATTACTGGAAAGGTAATCTGTGATGAACTCCTAGTCGCTTCACGCTACAGAAACTGGGGATAGCACCTGCCTGATGAGCCACTAGTCTCCAGGTGTAAAAGCCCAACAGACTAGTGTAGAAATTCAAATTTAAAAACACACCTCTTCCGAGTCATCAGACACACACATCCTTCGTCTAACTTGAAGATGAAGTTGAACTTCTAATTTAATAAATTGATTCTAGTGTTAGACCAATTGGAAAGTTCCTGTCGATAGAAGCGTAAAGAATATCGTAGTATTACTTTACTTTAGTACAATTTCCATAAGCTCTCAAATGATTAGTAATAATAATATGAATAATATATAGCTCACGTTAAAGGTAATAACTTAATAGGACCGAGCATGCACTTGTGGACAAGCAAACATACACCCAATTTCCTGCAAAACGAAAATTGGCACATCATAGTACCTTCCGCGTTGCTCACACAAAACGTAACAACATCAGTGCAAATAGGCGTAACATCTTTACAGGTCGTAATAGCATCGGATGAAACAATGGAATTACATCAGGTAACAATCTAAGAACACTGGTACATATCGGAACAAAATCAGGAAAAACATCTGTCATGATCGGTATCATGTGAGCACCTTAACGCTTTGGTTATTTCAACAATTCTTTCTCTTAGAAACTATTTTCTGTGAGACTCACAAATGTGTGAGTGAGTGAGTGAGTGAGTGAAGAATGCTGGGAAATACTGCCATTTGCAAGTTAATCTTCAAATGCCCTGCAGCAAGTCTGTTTAATCTGCCTTGCCAAGTTTTAGCTTAACAAAAATGGCCCCTCAAAAAAGAACCATTAAAAACACGAGGACGCTCTGGTATCTGAACTTCAAAGACGCTGAATCACAGTCCATTCGCTAAAAAAGCCAGAAGTGGCCCTGTTGCTGAGCTGAAGGGCAGTGGCACCTATTAGAAAAGGGCTTTTTGGTGCATTATCAGGCAAGCAGCTCCCAGCAGCCAAACACTCAGTATAATACCATTAGCCTTTTGTTCCACGAGCTCTTTTGGGCGGGTAATTAGAGTTGCAGTGGTCACATAAGAGAGCACTCATTCCTTTACAAAGGAAATGGAAGACTATGGGACTCGCAGACCTCATGATATCTGAACGTTTAAAGCCTAGATGTTTTATAATAGTACATAACACTGGCTCTTTTATAGATGTAAGTAATGAATAAACATAAGAAACATTCGTGATTTTAAATAAGGAACTGTAAACAATATTAAATAAAAAAACACTTAAATAAATTAAATACATATAAATAAAAATCAGATCTGTATTTATTTTAATTTTGTATGAACCTCCTTGATATTTAAAGTAGTACATGTCTGTGTTCAGAGATTTACATTTTAAATCTAAAGTAATTTCCTAATTTCATTTATTTATTCATTTATTTTTTCAAACACTGACATTAGTGGGTGGCACAATGGAGTAGTGGTTAGCAGCAAGAAGGTCCTGGGTTCGAGTCCTGGGCTAGGCGAGGGTCTGTCTGTGTGGAGTTTTCCCCAGGCTCACATGGGTTTCCTCAGGGTATTCTGGTCCAAAGACATGCACATTATTCTGATTGGCTGTTCCAAACTGCCCCTAGGTGTGAATGGCTGTGTGTGTTGGCCCGACCCTATGATGGACTCTGTCTTCGCCCAGAGATGGCTGTGATAGCCTCTAGCCTTCCTGTCACTGTAGTAGGATTAAGCGGTTCAGCAAACACCTTTCCTTTGATACCTTATGTATTATGCAGCATGACATTCAAAAACTGTTTGAAGCATCTATGATATTGCAAAAATTACAGACAAGACCACCAATTGAATATCTGATTATTAAAATGAAATTAGCAAAATCAAATTAGCTAAGTCAGGGAAGCATAGTTAAATGACCCAAGATAAGAATTTCAGATTACTGTATTTGCGTTATTGTAATGTGCTCCACAATGAGGATAGTCCAGTCATATAATATGCTTCTAGCCATGTCTATTTAAAAAGAGCATTTAGGCTCACTCTATCTGTCTGTGATCGCAGGAGGTACCTCTTACTACTTTGCTCAATTAATGTTAAATAATAATTGACATGATTTTTAGTTGCTTTTATGTCCTTCAGCTACAGATATTTGAATATAAAGCAGGTGCAAGATTATGACATTGATTTTTGTATTCCTGTGTTGATTTAAATGTACATTTCAACTCATTATCTTCCTGAATGTTAATCTATGGTTATTGAATCAACTCTTAATTATTTAAGGATTCCAGGTGTTATGAAAAAAGCAGCCAGATCAACAAGGGGATGCAAGTGCAGATAAAAACACTGTCTATATAAACAGGTACAAATCACAGATCAGGCAAACAGGAGACCACAGGCAAAACCATACATGTAGTTAATACAAAGACAGGCACAGATAAAGTCCACGGGTGAGCAAAATATGCAAATCCAAAAAATTAGTCAGATAATATGCATGGTTCAGCAACAGGTAATAAGGTCATCATGGGCAGGTTGACAAAAACAAGGAACAGTAATTGGTCAAAACATGCAAAAAGCAATTCATAAGGCTCGGCATGTCACAGAACATGGTCACATGAGCAACGGTGCTAATTTTTTAGCATTTGTTTATAGTGAGAAAGGTGATCGGGTGTATTTTGAACACATGTGTATGTGTTAAGGTGATGTGTGCCAGAAATCATGTGACTGTGAGTGGGTCAGTGGATTCTGGGAGTTGTAATATGTCTTAGATGGAGAGCTGGAAAGGGAAGATGAGGTAACGCCAAGGTTTTGGTTTTTACCGTAACCATGAAAGATTTTTAATCATAATAAATAAGAGAAAGGATGAGCGTCGTTGTTCAAAGCCAACAACAGATGTTGCTTGTGAAGCATGTCAGCAATATGGACAAATATTCATTCATTCACACATTTGCCGAAGTGCTTAATCCTGTGATGGTTGCGGGGAGGTAGAGCTTATCTCAACCAGCGGTGATGAAAGAGAGGGTACACCCGGATGAGTTCGCCAGACCATCACAGAGCCAGCACCTACAACCACTCACATTTACACTCACACCTAGGGGCAATTTAGAACAGTCAGTTAGCCTGCTGTGCATGTTTTTGGACTGTGGGAGGAAACCAGAGTACCCAGAGAAAAACCCATGCAAACTCTACACAGAAACACCCAAGCTCGGGAATCGTACCCCGGACCTTCTTGCTGTGAGGCAGATGTGCTAACCACCACGCCACCGTGTCACCCATGTTACTTTCTAAAATATTAAAAAGATAATTATTAAGGTATTTTTACATTAATATTTTAGTGGGAAACTTGTAATGTTGTAATCTCTCATTTACATAATCAGTTTCTACCCATCCTTTGATGGGTGCCAGTAATTTTGGATTTGACTGTATGTCTATGGACTGCATACTAATTTCTTTGTTTATTATTCCACTGTGTAGGTGAGGACTAGTGAATAATTGCTGGCCTCCAGGCATGTGAGGCGCTCTGAGATTGGAGGTGTCTGAGTGAAAGATGACTTTACTGGCTGGCGATGGCTCCGACTATGACTACAGTGCCTTAAGCTGCATCTCGGACACCTCACTGAACCCACCACCAATCCAGGATAGAGAGGCCTTTAAGGGTGTTTACTACAAACGTGCTCGGTGTCTTGCTAAGGATCCTGACGCTGATGCCAACCTCTTGCCTGGCACCCAACGCTTATATGTCATCATCAATGTGGGTGGCCTGCGCTACCAGTTGCCATGGAGCACGCTGGATGACTTCCCACTGTCACGGCTAGGCCGCTTGCGTCTATGTACGAGCTTCGACGAGATCATGTGTGTGTGCGATGACTATGATGTGGCTCGCAACGAGTTCTTCTTCGACAGAAGCCCGTGTGCTTTCCGTGCCATACTGACATTCTTGCGTGCTGGAAAGCTGCGTGCTTTGAGGGATATCTGTGCCCTGTCTTTCCAAGAAGAACTGCTCTACTGGGGCGTCCCAGAGGAAAAGCTGGAGTGGTGTTGCCAAAGGCGCCTGATTCAACGCATAGAGGAACGTGATGAGCTCGAGAGGGTGGCTGAGGAAGATGAGGTAGATGAAGATGATGAGAGTGAAGGAGGTGGTAAGGATGCAGCCCTGGATAAAGAGACTCGACTGGGCCGCTGCATGGTCAAGTTAAGGGATATGGTGGAAAGGCCGCACTCGGGTCTTCCCGGAAAGATCTTTGCGTGCCTCTCGGTACTCTTTGTTACCATCACAGCAATTAATTTGTCCATAAGCACCATGCCTGCCATGAGGGAGGAGGAAGAAGCTGTAAGTTCCTGAATTTGTTTTAATAGTGTGCCTGCACTATAATTTATACATAGATATACAGCACATACTGTATAAAGACACATAAGAAGGTCCTGGGTTTGAGTCCCAGGTTTGGCGAGGGTGTTTCTGTGTGGAAATTGTGTGGGTTTCCTGTGGGTAATCCGGTTTCCTCCCAGAGTGCAAAGACATTCACATTAGGCTAAGTGGCTGCTCTAAATTGTCCCGAAGTCTGACTGTGAATGGTTGTGCGTGTATGTCTGTGTTGGCCCTGTGATGAACTGTTAAGTTGTCCAGGTTGTACCCCGCCTTTGCCTAGAGTTGGCTGAGGTAGGCTCCCTGCAACCCTTGCTGTTCAAATGAATAAATGATTTACTAGAGAGCAGTACAGCGGTGACGTGCTTAGTACTGTCATGTCAGAGCAAGCAGCTTTTGGGTTCGAGTCTACCAGCCTGTCAGTCTGTGGTCTTTCTGTATGGAGTTTACATGTTCTCCCCTTGTCTGTGCAGGTGTTCTCTGGGTGCTCTGGTTTCCTCTCAAAGTCCAAAGATTAGATTACCTTAATACTCAAAGAGGAAAAAACTCCATACAGTGAGTTTTAATGTGAGCGTGAATTGCTGTTTGCCTCTGTGCTAGCCCCACAGATGATTGGCGACCTGCCCTTGGTGTACCCTGTCTATTGCCCAAAGTCAGCCGGGATTGGCCCCAGCTTTTCCACAACCCTCATTGGGTAAATGGTAAAGATACTGATAGAAAGAACAGAGTTACGAGAACTGGAGCTTGAATTGAATTGAATGGCTGAATTTGCATCCTCTTGCCTAAAAGACTGATTTGAATGAATCTGATGTGGTCTCCTACTAAGCAGCTTGGATGATTTCCAGGATGATGCAAATGTGAAAATGAGCAACTGCTGCCACCCTGTTTTTAACTGCCCAGAATAGTAACATCCTTAGCTCGTAAACATTTGTGTGTCAATATACAGTAGTTTGAATGGCAGAAGAATAATACATAAGTTTTCTTCTTTTTTCACAACTGTGCACAATGAAAAACAGGCAAGTCGACAGCTTTCTGATTCAGTACAACTGAATTTTTCCCCACCACGGTTCATTCATTCATTTTTCGAACCGCTTAATCCTAATGAGGGTCACAGGGAGGCTGCCGCCCATCTCAGCTGACTCTGGGCAAGTGCCCCACAACAGCTTCATTTATTCATTCATTTGCTGTACTGCTTAATCCTAATGGGGTTGTGGGGAGGCTGAAGCCTATCTCAACCCACTGTGGGTGAAATCGGGGTACACCCAAACAGCTCGTCTGCACCCATATGTCTATTCACACTCACACTCGCACCTAGGGGCAATTTGGAACAGCAAATTAGTCCAACGCGCATGACTTTGGAGCACCCGGAGCAAAACCACACAAGTACAAGTAAAGCATGCAAACGCCACTCAAAAACCCCTCACTTAGCACTGGGACTCAAACCCAGGACCTTCCTGCTGTAGGGCCAACATATGCTGACCACTGCTTCCGTGCCCAATCAAGTATACAAATATCTAACAATTCAGAAAAAAAATGATATTAAAATGATATTATACAGGACTGTATGCTTTTAGACATCATAACTGCAGGATTTGCTGCTGGAGAAATCTGATACACTGTATGGACATAAAGACAGGCAGCATGGTGGCTAGCATGTCCACCTCACAGCAAGAAGGTCCTGGGTTCAAGTCCCAGACTCGTGACTATCTATGGAGTTGTAAATGTGATTGGTTGTTAGTTAATCTCATTCACCGAACTGCTTAATCCTAGTAGCGTCACGGGGAGGCTGACACTGGGCCAACACAGGTTTCCTCAGGGTACTCCAGTTTCCCCCTACAGCCCAAAGACATGCACATTATGACATTTGGCAGTTGCACTTATCCAGAGCAACATACATTGATCATTTTTAAGGGTTGAGGGCCTTGCTCAAGGGCCCAACAGTTGCAGTATCGTGGTACTGGGAATCAAACCTCCAACATTCAGATCAGTATTCCAGAGCTTTAACCACTGAGCCACCACTGCACACTGCTTTAACAGGCTAACTGGCTATTCCAAATTACCCGTAGGTGTAAATGATTGTGTGTGTGTGTGTGTGTGTGTGTGTGTTGCCCTGCGATGGCCTGGAGAGCTGTACACAGTGTACCCTGCTTTCACCCGTTGAGGGCCGGTGAAATGGGCTCCAGCCTCACCACCACCCTAACAGGATTAAACAGTTTGGCAAATGAGTGAGTGAGTGAGTGGACATAAGGATATTGGCATACAGTAGTTTGTCCATGTGTCATAAAGAGAGCTTGGTCACGTGTGGGCAAGAAGTGGCTCCAACATGCTGTTAATGCTTGCAGTTAAGATCTTGATGAACTTGTTATTTTGTGCCATGAACCAAAGTGGGAAAATGTTTTTAATGTATATGTATGTCAAAGTGTGGGTGGTACAGTGGCGCAGGGGGTAGCACTGGCACCTCACAGCAAGAAGGATCCGGGTTCAAACCATGCAGTTGACTAGGGCTTTTCTCTATAAATAGTGGTGTGTTCTCCCCATGCTTGTGGGCGTTTTCTCCGGATGCTCCAGTTTCCTTTCACAGTCAAAAGACATGCAGCATTAGGTGAACTTGCTAGTCTAAATCGCCCACAGGTGTGAATGTGAATGGGATTTGAACTCAGGACCTTCTTGCTGTGAAGACAGGCATGCTAAACACTACGCCGTCGTGCCGCCCACCTTGAAAATTCTTCTAAAAAATTGTACTTTATACTTTATACCTTACTTTCTATTTACTTAATATATACTTTACTGTGATGGGTCCAGGGTGTACTCTGCCTTCGCCCAGAGTCGGCTGACATGGCCGGAGAGGAGCCTCCCAGCGATCCTAATTAGGATTAAGCGGTTCAGACAATGAATGAATGAATATACTTTATATTTTAACCTGTAAGGTTCGCGGGGAGGCTGACACTGGACAAAGGCAGGGCATTCCCTGAACAGCTCACTGGACCAATGCAGGGCCAACACACATATCCGTTCACATGCACACTCACACCTAGGGGCAATTTGGAAGAGCCACTTTGCCTTGCGTCCATGTCTTTGAACTGTGGGAGGAATCCAGAGCACCCAAATTTTCAGTCTATGATGAGTAATCAGGTATTCTCTGTGGAAAGTACATCACTTTGGCTCCTGGTTGGTGCAGACCCAGCAAACAAGTGGCTTGTTTAAACAGTCGTTTTGTCTGTAATGCCATAAAAACTCCCACGCATGTGTTTCAACTACAGAAAGTCATAAACAGGGACATTCTTGGTCAATCTGATAGGCAATAAACCAAAAAAGGATTTAGAAATTTATGTACATCATTCCTAAGAACTGAGAAGTTTTCCAGAAAGATTAATTTTAAACCAGAAATGTTTTGCAGGGATGTTGATTTACAGATTTTGCAGCCTGATATGCTAATTAAATGTACACACTGCTTTAATATAAATGGCTGCACTGAAATAAATAGGCAAACATGGCATGTAAGTATTACCTCCGCTAAGGAGATTATGTTTACATCGGGGTAGGGTTATTTGTTTGACTGTTTTTCTGTTTCTAAGCAACTTCCTGTCCACAGTTTTGACAGATAAAGCTGAAACTTTTATGATGGGTAGGTGATCACCCAATGATGTTGCTTTTAAATTCTGGTAAGAAACCATGCACTGATGATATCACAAAGATTATCAAAAAATTCTCTCTAAAAATCTCTATTTCTAATAATGGCCAAAATTAAAAAAAAATAAACAAAAAAAAAACAAAAACAAAATTATAATAATAATAATAATAATAATAATAATAATAATAATAATAATCTTTGTCAAAACATTTTGAATAATCTTTGTCAAAACTTCTGTATATTTAGAATCAGATGCCTTGATGTCAGACCATTTTTCATCCAAATCAGATCCAGGTTGCATATTTGGCAGCAACTTTTACTTAACATTTTTAAAATGTATTTTAAATTTAATATGGGAAATTTTTTTGGAAGTGTAGTAGTACAACAGGTCCAGCAGAGGGTGCTAATTACCTACATTTTATAGCTTGGCAGAGGTTTGCGCTCTCTGGGGGCTCTTGGTAATTATTTATTCATTTGTCGAACCACTTTTTCCTGGTCGACCTCAACCAACCTTACGTGAAGGTGAGGTACACCCTGAACAGCTCACCAATCCGTTGCAGGGCCAGCACACACACAACCATTCATACTCACTCTCACAACTAGGAGCAATTTGGAACAGCCAGCTAGCCTAATGTGCATGTCTTTGGACTGGGGGGAAGAAACCGAAGAACCCCGAGGAAACCCATGCAAGCATTGGGAAAACATGCAAACTCAAAACATGCAAACATGCAAACTATAAGGTGGACATGCTGCTTGCTACATCATTGTACCGCCCTTCTTGTTAATTACGACTTAGTCAAACACTGTACTACCCCGACCCGCTTAAGGTATTTCAATGTTTATCAGGGCATGCATGATATATTTCAATTAGATTCGCACACACTCACTCATTTGCTGAAGCGCTGAATCCTACCTCAGTCGCAGGGAGACTGGAGCCTATCTTAGCCAACACTGGGCAAAGGCGTGGTACACCCTGAACAGCTCACAGGGCTGTCAAACATTCACACATGCACTCTGACCTGGGGGCAATTTAAAATAGCCACATAGCCTAACGTGCATGTCTTCGGACTGATGGAGAAAACCAGAGTACCCAGAGAAAACCCATGCATGCACAGGCAAAACAAGCAAACTCCACACAGAAACGTCCTCGGCGAGCCCAGGAGTCAAACCCGGGCATGCTAACCACTACACCATAAACATACTACTTAGTGAACCCAGAACAAATGTATGCTGGTGTCAATCATACATCTCTGTGTGTGGAGTGAAATTTGGCCTAAACCTTTTGACTTTTTCACCATTTTCTTGCATAAATGTGTATTAATGTATGATATATCCATTCCATCTTTTACATAATCATCCATATACAGTATTTCAGAAAATACCCAAAACTATCAATACCTGTATAATTGTACGTTTGACCTTTCTCGCAGTAAGATTAGCAAATGCATTGAGTTTAATGCAGCACTTAAGTACTTCAGTACCACTTAGCTTAATTCTGCATTGGTGGGAGTTTGTTTCGTAACACCGAAGTCTTTCCTCGAGAGTGAACATTAAAAGTAGTGTTAAAAAAGCAGGACTGGCTGTAATTTATTAAAGGACCGAGAGATTAATTCATCTCAATTTACAATTCTGTATGAGATGGTCTGGGGTTTCTTCCCGGGAGACATGTAATAACAGCGTCCTGTGCTCATCTCTGGAAACCTTGTTAGAATGGCAATGTGCTTAGTCATTTCTAACATTTCCAATGCAGTAATGATCACTTTTTTTTCCCCACCACTTTCCTGACGGGTGGATTTTCCGAAACAGCCTGTAGTGCTCGGGTTCCGACTGGTGGTTGATTTCAAGCCATATTCAGATTGATAAGAATGAAGTTGTATGATAAAATTTTTCTAAAAAAATCCAGGCAGAGTGGCGTACTGGTCAATATTTATATATATATGCCAAGCTATAAAAAATTAATACTTAGCACCCTCTGCTGGGCTTGCTATTACTATTAGGATTAAGCGATTTGGTGGATACATGAAGGAATTACGAGATGAATGAATGAATGAATGAATGTGAGTGAGTGAGTGACAGAGTGAGAGAGTGAGGAAGTAAGAGAGTGAGAGACAGTGATTAAGTGAGTGAATGAGAGACAAAGTGAGTGAGTGAGTGAGTGGCAGAGTGAGTGAGAGAGACAAAGATAGTAAGTGAGACAGAGTGAGTCAGTGAGTGAGTAAGAGACAGAGTGAGTGAGTCAGTGAGTGAGTGGCAGAGTGAGTGAGTGAGTG
>JAOUQZ010000017.1:19755235-19775791 GCA_028564935.1 Neosilurus hyrtlii
GTGTGTGTGTGTGTGTGTGTGTGTGTGTGTGTGTGTGTGTGTGTGTGTGTGTGTGTGTGTGTGTGTGTGTGTACGTGTTCTGTTTTTTCCATGAAATAAATCAGAATACCAATATTTGCATTCTTCCTTCTAACCAGCCAAACATTTAGCATTTTTACCATCTTCCTGCTCAGTTGTTATAAACAATGATATATTCTTTTATGTCTACTGCTCTTCCTACACTTTGTTCCCCCTCTCTCATCTCATCTTGCTACTGAAAAGTTGCTGCAACACATTTCCTTTTTTCAGTCACATCTCCTTTTACAATATTACTTTCAAACAGCAAGGGGTCTATCCATTCATATCCATTCATAAAATCCCCAGATAGCTTGAACATGGGAAACATCCAACTGGCAGTAAGCAGGCCTCACAGGGGAGTGGTTTTGTGTGGCTCCAAAAATGACGACGTGAATAAGGTTGTACTGAAGGTGGTTCAGAAAGATTGTGAAAGGTGGTGATGGATGGTTTGGAGAACCGGAGAGAAATTTTTATTCTTTACTACATTTTCTGATAATCCTAATTAGCGTCATAATCTTAGCGACTCTGGGAGAGGCACAACCTGAACAGCTCGCCAGGCTATCGCAGGGTTAACACACACACACTCACACATATGGGCAATTTGGAACAGCCAATTAGCCTACAGTGCATGTTTTTGGACTGTCGGAGAAAACTGGAGTACCCAGAGGAAACCCACACAAGCACGTGGAGAATATGCAAACTCCACATAGAAACGTCCGAGACCGAGAATCGAGCCCAGGCCTTTTTGCTGTGAGGCAGACGTGCTAACCACTGCGCCACCGTGCTGCTCGAGAAATTTTTAAGCATTTTGAAATTCTCGTGGTTTATGGTGGTCAGTGTCAGTCGATGGTGGACATCATCACGGTGTCATGATGGTGCCACTGCAGTCCCACACGGTCTGGAGCAGTACTAAACCGCCCCCATGTGAGCACGGGGTCTTAAACATGACTCTCAAACATTCTATACAATGAGTTGTCTAACTTTTTATCTTCACCCATAACAAATTCAGAAAAATAAATCTCTTGCTTGTTACTGAGAGGTAAAATTCGGCTGCAAAGCCAAAGTATTATTGGTCCTGATCTGTCCATCCTTTCAGGTCTTGGATTTATTTGTCTTACTGGTTTCCCACATGGAGCATTAGTCATATCATAGGACATGGAATACATTCATACTTATCTGCTCCATGCAGTTTCTTTCAACTGATATGCCACAAGGCTCAGTCTTGACATACAACTCCCACTCTCTTTTTCTCCCCGACTCTTTTTTTTTTTTTTTTTTTGGCACAGATCTCAGCTTGTCTGGCAGACATGCCGTCATGGAAGTTGGCTCATCAAGTGAAACCAAATCTCACCAATACTGAGCTGCTGTATATCCCTGGAGATTTCTCCACATCAAGATCTTTGTGATCTCCTTGGAGAACACGGCTACGAATTACCAACACAACTACCCATCATTCTCTTCTCATGTTGCTAATTTTAGTTTGTAGGGGTTTTTTATTTATAGCATCGAGAGGATCTGGTCTAGGTACTTGTTCAGGCTCTTTTTATCTGTACATTACACAAATGCAACTATCCCCTGGCTGGGTTTCCCCAACATACCATAAAACTCCTGTAAGCTCCAGCTGCTTTACTTGTTTTTAGTGTCCCACATTACCCCAAAGCACTGCTGCTTGCCTTTAAAGCCCAGAAACCCCACCTCCATGAAGGTGTTTGTCAAGCCCTGCTTAGCATCCTGTTCTTTTAGAGCCATTAGCAGCGCTCAGCTGGACCCATCGTCCCTCAAGATATAAAGAAGACATGCATCAAGGCTTTTTATGACTTCTGATTGCCGTCCAAACAGATGAGTCACTGGCTGTCTTCAAATAAACAAACGAAGACCCACCTCTTCACTAAGTACTTTAAAAGGACTGAAAACCTATTTCTACTCATGAGAGGATATATTTTTTGATGTTGATTCCAAGGCTGTTTTTCCAAGTCCCTCTGGACCAGGGTATCTGCCAAAAGCTGTAAACGTAAATGAAAACAACGGTCTTTTATTTCAGTAGGAATAGAATGTGGACTGTTATATTCCAGTAACTGCATATTCTGGTTTGTTTCCATGTTTAATAATCAGCTTTATTATACGGCAGTACGAGCAATCTGCTTGCTCGACACGTGGGCAATAAATCATGTATGGACCGGGGCACATCTGACCGCTAATCTATATTTGGCAATGACAGTTAGCGTGATCTGATTGATCAATACGTGCACAGTAAATCGTGTCTGGGCTGGGGTATATCTGACTGGTAATGAATGGATAGCGCACTGATTTGTGGACACGCACGCAGTGAATCATGTATGGACTGGGGTATATCCAACTGGTAACATATATATGTAGCAATAACAGTATACGCAATCTGATTGGTGTACATGCAGGCAATGAATCATGTATGGACCAGGGTGTATACGACAGATAACATACAATATGGTACTAACAGTATATGCAGTCTGATTGGTTGACACATGGGCAATAATCGTGTATGGTTCAGGGCGTGTGCCACTGGCAACGCCGTTACAGCTACAAGTTCTGTAAAGATACACCATGTGGTTTAAAGTGTGTCGACAGCGGATCACCTTACCCATAGTACCCATAAGGTTCTATGCTAAAGCTGGCCCCCCTTTGTTGCTATGCCTCCGCCTTCATGGGTAGTTGGTTCATTGGTTGATTATTTGATTGTTTGGATGATTGATTGTCGATAGTGCTTATCCGCAATTCCAGCTGACATCGGGTGACAGGTGGGGTACACTGTACGATTGTCTCCGGTTTATTTTGGGGCTATCAGTGACAAAAAGCCATTTACACCTGCGGGGAGATTAGAGTGATCTGACCGCATGTTTTTGGAGTGTGGGAGGAAAACCAGAGCACTCTGAGGAATCTCTTTCATCAGATATGGGTGTAATGGTCAGGAGCTCACATACTTTTGGCCACAGTGAATTTTTTATTTATGTATAAAAATAATAGGTAACACTCAGAGTGTGTGTGTGTGTGTAAGAGAGTGTGTAACAGGTATTTAAAATGTGAATGGGTGGATATGTGTGATATGGTTGTGAAGAAATGTCACAGCGTGAAGATCTGATTGCAGCAGCTGGCAGTGGTGTGTGAAGGGAAGCAGCTGTTCGCTTGTACAGTATGGCAAAGCTCACACTACTGTGCATTGTGCATAACCCAGAGTTACTCAAGAAAACTAGTACACACATTAAGATCCATCGCTTTCTCAACATTTATTTTTCCTGGTTTAATCCAAAAGGCTAACCGTATAGTTATAGAACTTTGAACATGTCTTCTGGTTGGGTCCTGGTTGTTTGAACAAAGTGCCCTAAATAACATTAACAGCATTGTCAAACAAAACACAGCCATTTATATAGATGCAAATGTGTTTTATGAAGGCTAACAGACATTACTTTGGTTCATACGACTAATTTACTCTGATTTTACAGCCATATTTCGATCCAGCGCAACAAGATTTCTAAATGTTCAGATTGCATTTCATTCTTATCCGCTCCATGTCAGGTATAAAAACTTATCCTATTGAATTCCTTTTGATTTGCAAGTTGAACGGGTATTTAACAAACACTGACAGTTGTTTTTGGACATTCATTGATTGCATATTTAGAACTGTGTTTGGATCAAAATAATGACGAAGATTTTTTAATCTTAACAACACACACATCGTCCAGGTTTGTATATCATTTCTTGACTGCTTTTATTTTTTTTTTCCTGTAGGCTTAGGACATGGGGGGAAATAAGAGCAAACCCAGAGAGCCAGGCCAGCACCAGGGTTTGGATGGCACCGTTAGTATGAACAGTGGGGGTGTTAGCACTGTGGGACATAACCTCAGTTTTTGCCAGCATAACTTCACACCCAACCGGACCCCCGTGGTGGATGGCTCAAGGCATGGTGCCCAGAACATGACCAAAAATGCTGATCCGCCCTTGTTTGGAGGAGTGGAGTCCATGAACAACCTCACTTCCCCTGTTCGTGGCTCATTAACAGCAGGTATAAATATCACGCTTTATAGGAATAACAATAAATAGTTTAGTTAATGTAGATTCAAGCGCACTCTTTAAATGCTGTTCCTCAGATAACCATGAAAGTGGATTCTCTGCTTCAGCAAGTGATTTGTATAAATAACAAGCCTGAGAAGAACAATTGTTTTAGTATCTAATGCTCGGGTGCATAAAAAAAAGAAACTAAGACAAGATTATTTATTTTTAATTACTTTAGGAATGACCGTGGCACAGGCGTGTGTCCAGCAGTGCGAGCAGAACAACTTGATGCTGCTTCAGAGCAAACAAATAACTTTGAAAAGTCAAAACTTTATTTACGGAAAATCCACAATTCAAAGCTTATTCAGAGTTTTAGTATATAGTAAGCAGAAACAAGAAAAAGTACACAAAAATTTGATTATTATTATGATAATCTTTTTTATTTTAAAGGCATGACAACGATGATTGTGGCAGATGACCCCATCTTTCAAATCTCATTTGAATATTAAGTGCCTATTTTATTTATTACATTTTTTAAAAAGCATTAAGGCAATATGTGACCCAGTGTGGCAAAATGAGTCACAGTGACCAAAAATTCAAAATTGAGTTAGCCGTACCATTTAAAAGATTAGAGTCTCCTCTTTTAAATGGTATGGCTCCATTTTGAATTTTTGGTCACTGTGACTCATTTTGCCAGACTGGGTCACATATTGTGTAGTTTTCTTAATATTTTCCGGGATGGCATTTTGTTAAATTTTTAGGATTTTTGAATCAGGGACTGTAACAAACCCTAAATTTTTGTCCAGTGTTTTGATCCAAGGAATCCACCCAGGAAAATGTTTATTAGTATATAAGACACGAAAATAGTGTAGTCTGATTGGTCTGCTAAAGATCGATATTCCGAGCGGATAAGGCTTTAATAAAAAATGACAGACAATGACAGTTTGGTCACTGGCATTCGAACAGATGTTCGAGCTTCATCATTTTCGCACTGTAATATGGAAAAATAAACCATAAAAAGCTGTTCTTTAAAAAGTTTTTCTTGTATTTCTTTAAATAATTAATGTATCCCCTTTACAGAAGCGATATTCTTAGGAACTATTTTTACTAGGCAATCTTTATTGGCTTGAATGAATGCTAAACATCCACTCCAAATTGTTGTATCACTTGTCCATGGTGCAAACAGAAACACTATTGTAAGAGACACTGTCAGCAGTATAAGAGCAGCAGCAACATTAAGGCAGTAGTAATAATAATAATAAAAACATTCCTGTATGTATTAAAGTACTGTTTTCATACCAGTCTGTTTTATTATTTGCCACTTTTTATCCAAGTTAGGCTTGTTTGATGGCTTAGCTACATAATTTATTTGTCCATATCTATAAAATGTTCCTAAAATGTAAATTGTTTCCTTTTCTTGTCTTTCCACAGGAGGTGTGACTACATTTGTGGCGTTGTATGACTATGACTCACGTACTGCCACTGATCTGTCATTCAGGAAAGGAGAACGGCTTCAGATAGTCAACAGCATGTAAGAAAACGTGTACACACACACCCTCTTGCCAAAGGACGGATGTAATCATTTTTTTTAACGCCACATTTTTAGCTCCCACCATCATCGAACGACAGCAGAGCGCAAACTATAGAAATTGGTTCTGTCTGTCCGTCCGTCCGTATGATTGTTGGTGGCATAACTTTGATAGGAAATGACATAGGATCACCAAATTTAGTGTGAGGGTCCCCCTCAATAGGGTCACGGTTAGGATTGTATATGGGTGATCTTGACATTGCTTTACTTCACAGCAGTCAAGTTAGGGCATTTTTCTGTATTTGGCTTGTTAAGGCTTCATAGTGGGATAACATCAACAGAAAATTATATAGGTTTACCAAATTTGTTGCATAGGTTGCCCCAGGGAAGGTCTTGGATGGTGTTGTATATGGGTCACCTTGACCTCGTTCCAAGAACACAGCAGTTAACTTTGTGAACTTTGGCCTATATATATATACATATATATAATATATTTTGCCTTTATGAAATGGACCATATTATGAAATGGTCTATTTTCTTCAGGCAAGTAGAGAATAGGATCATCATACTCCTTCAGTCAGGTGTACATACAAATACTAATGTCTATCCTCTGTCTGTGCCACCAGTGAGTGTACAATCTCCCCCTTCAACTCCCCCTCCCACCCCCACCCCCACACTCTCTGGTAACCATAGAAACAGGCCTCCCCCTTTAAAGGCGTGTTGGAGATGTGCTGGAGATGGTGTTTTTGGTTTTGTTTACTTTTCCCTACTCTGTTTTTTTTTTCTTCTTCTTCGCTGCACTCCTTTTTTGGGGTTTTCTGCTCACAGCTGCACATTTTTTCCTCTGCTTGCCCTCTAGGAGTGAAAGGGCATTTGCTCGCTTTCTGTTATTCCAGTCATCATTTCCAGAGACAGCTGCAGATCTGCCTTAATTAGAAACAAAGCAATCAAATCGTACATTGTTGCATGTGGAATAGGAAGTGGTTATTAGAGATGATATTATAATCCTGTAATCATTTACACTGGAGGGACACGATTTGGTGTTACAGGCTGGTGTAAATATTTAAAATGTCCGTTTTAACATATGGATGAAGCCAAAAATATGAGGACACAGAAACACTCTCTCTCTCTCTCTCTTTCTCTCTCTCTCTTTCTCTCTCTCTCTCTCTCTTTCTCTTTGTCTTTTGTATTGTTATATATGAAAAGGGTCTGATAAATATAAACAAAAATATTTAAATGATGTATTCAATTTATTTATTTCTTTATAAATTAATGTACTCAGCTGAAGCCACTTCCCGAGTTCCTGCGGTCTCTTTGGTGTTTGGTTCTATGGCTTTGCTCTAATTCCTGTTATTTCTGTCTTTTTTTGTATTTATTTATTTATTTATTTATTTAAATCACAAAACTATTTCTCACCACCTCCCTCCGTATCTTCCCTCATGTGCGAACTCTGTTTAAAACAGGAGAAAGCTGAACTGCAGGTAGGTAAACACTGCTCGCTTTTCTCTCTTTCTCCATTTGTGTGTGTGTGTGTGTGTGTAGTTAACATCATGTTGTCATGGTCATCTGTTCAAAGCTAGTTTTACACTTCCAGAAAAAAGAAGGAATGTTTGGCAATCTGGGAAAACCCATCACTGTGGCTGAATTCTGGAACTCATCCAAGGGAGCGGGGTTGGGGTGTTTCGTTTTTTGACCAAACATTTTTTTTCACCCCATTTCCCATTTAAGGCATACTTTACCACCTCACCATTATAAAGCCATAAAAGTATTTCAGCAGAATGTCAAAATGTTTAGTTTGTTGTCTTACCTAGGCTACCTTCCAGCAAAGATGAATTCGGAGTGATTTCCTGTTATATAGTTACATAATAAAATAAACATTAGCCTATAAATATTTGTATTCAGGATCACAGCTGTCTTAAATATTTATACTGTTTCTACATCACAGTTTAAACAGAATCTTAAAATAAAGACTATGGTGTTAAAAGTACTTTAACATTTTTATACAATTCAGATTAAGCATAGAAACATTGGTGGTTGTGTTAGTTTATCTAAGTCCATAAACTTAAAAGCTTGCATACATTGCAACGTCCATTCCCATCAAAACACGTTTTTGTTACAATCTTCTTCATGGGGGAAAAAACTAATAAATCCTCACACAGCGGGCGCCATTATACTGCGAAAAGTGGGACAGGAGTGATGTCGAAGCAACAGTTAAAATGAAAGTGTTGTACGTTAAATGTACTGGTGTGTGTATATGTACCATACGTTCATGTAAACAAGCAGATGCCTGTCTGATGTATGTAAATGTAATGTAGTATTATGTGGAATTTTTTTATTTTATTTAGGACTTCACTAGGTTGTATCTAAATGTTAGTTTAATATCTGTATACTGTTATTTTTGCCACTATCTTGCGTTATTGGAAGTGATGCATCTACGTCCTATCCTTATGATTTCGCAGTCTCGTGGACTACAAATGGTGGCATTTTCAAACAGGCTATTGAAAATTATAGAATATATTTTAGCAGACTGCAACTTCATAGATGTAAGTAAACACCTGATGATGAAAATATACACATGTAACAGGAGAGTTTTGGAAGGCTTTCCTTTCTTTCGGCTTTAACAGAAAACGTGTAAGTCCCAACTTCCTTTTCTCCAACATGGAAATAGACATTTTTCATAATATGGTCCATAGCAAGTACTGAGGTTCAGTGCTTCACTGGAGTGTCTTAGTTGACTAACTGGGTGATTTGGTTGCTTTAAAGAATCTGTGTTCTTTAGGGGTTTTTTGTTTGTTGGCTATGCTTATAACTGATGTATGGTAATGTTTATGACCACATAACGGAATGCCCTCAACTTTTTGTGATTTTAGTGTTTTCAGAAACCTCATTAGCTCCCACGTGTAAATGTGAAGAGCTGTAAGGATTCATGTGCCAAAAGGGAATCCGCCAGCTCTGCCCGCTCAGTTGTTTCCATCTTTTCTTTTTATTACTTTTGCACAAAAACCCTGCTGGGCAGATTTCTTTCTAATTTTGCGTGCAAGTAGCCTGCACCACGGGGATATGCTGAAAAGCCTTTGGTGATATTCCAGAAATTTGTTTGAAGAACATGCAAAAAAGTCACCGTTAATGATGATCTTTCAACAACTGCTGCTCAGAATTCCTTTCAAATCAATCTGTTTTATTGCTTGAACATATATGGGCATATGACAGGATGTTTATTGTATATGTTTACTGTTTGGACATGCACTAGTTTTCCTCAGTGGATTTTATTCACTAAACTTTCTAACTAAAAGGGACCAAGTCCTTTCCTAGGTTTTGTTTCAGAAGTATCACAGTCTTGTCTAGGTGTCCAAAACTAAAAATGGCTCTTTTTAAATTTTTTTACTATTATTGATGACGTCTCAAAATGCTGAAAGCTGCTTCGAATACACTTCGAATATTAAGGATTAGTAAGCCATGCATAACCAGAGCAGAAATTGTAATGGTGGACTTTATGAATCACTGACATTTATTGGATTTGATTTTCTCAAATTGGACTTTTTGGGTCTTCAGTACTTCTTAAATGTAGTTTTCTCCCTTTTTTTTTTCTTTTTTGGTTGTAACCAGACGTTAAATGTGAAGGGTTTTTCCAGACCACCACACACATGCAGTTGTCTATGTAAACCTGGAGCAGGAACTGCCATCTTATATTTTCCCATTAAATGAAGAACTTTGATGTGCTGGTTTTTCTTCCTCTTTCCTTCTTCATTCACAAATTTTCCTTAGCTGCTTTTTTCCAACCCAATGACATTCATGTCTTTTCCAAGCCGCTTAATCCTACTATCTCAGCCAACACTGGTTGAAGGAGGGGTACACCCTTGCCAGTCCATTGCAGTGCCAGTGAACACACACAAAACCATTCACACTTACCGGAAACTGGAGTACCTGAAGGAAACCCATGCTAACACATGGACAACATTTAAACTGCACACAGAAATGCGCTCGCTAAGCCCAGCACTTGAACCCAGGACCTTCTTGTTGTGAGGCGGAGGTGCTAACCACTACACCACCATGACGCCCCAAATAACGTTCAGTACTTTTCTAACGCATCGTTCCATCTTGGTACTGTTTTATCACTTTGTGTTTCTAACAGTGGGTTGGTCACAATGCAGATGTGTCATGAGGTTACTGAAAAGTCGACCTTTACTACACTAAGACGCTGTGATGTCGCCTGTTATGGATCATGCAGCAGCAGTCGTTTTGTAATGAGGTTTAAGAAGGTGGGAGATTGCTCATCCACTCTGGGAGGTTGCAGGTTGACTCAGCAGCTCGCTGAGTTGTGAACCATTATTGCTCTAGCCAGGGGAGAGAAGGCTAAATCAGGAACCCCCACCCCCACCCCCTTTTTAAAATTTTTTATTATTATTTTTTTTTTTTTATAAAAGACAGCAGAGACTAAAATAAAAGTGATGGGAACAAAAACATAAGTGAGAACTGCACAGTTTCATACTTCACTTCTCTTCTTATTAAGATTAAATCCTGGTTTTAAGAATAATGATCGTCAGCATATAATTGTATATTAAAACATTAAAATCTCAAAGTAAGTACTCTGGTTTCCTCCCATAGCTTAAAGACGTGCAAAGGCTAATTGGCTGTTCCAAATTGACCCTAGGTATGAGATGAGTGTGAATAGTTGAGTGGGTGTGTTGACGCTGCAATAATCTAGTGAGCTGCTTAGGGTGTACACCGCCTCCTCCCAGTGTCGGCTGAGATGGGCTCCAGCCTCCTGGCGCCCCTAACAGGATTATGCACTTATTAATAAATGAGTGAGTCAGTGAGGTTTAGCATTGAAAGCTAATGTTTTGCTTGGTTTTTAAATTAATTTCATGATCAAGATTTCAGATTCATAGGAACACACACACACACACACACACACACACTTACACACTTCTGGGAAGTTATACACTGTGTTCATGTTTCTTTCAGGGAAGGAGACTGGTGGCTAGCCTGCTCACTGACCACAGGACAACGAGGCTACATCCCCAGCAACTACGTTGCTCCTTCTGACTCCATCCAAGCTGAAGAGTAAATTTTTAGCTTATCTTTCTCATCTCCCCCAAATATTTCCCCCAATATTTTCCCATATTTTTGTTTTGCTAGTCATTTCTGCCTTTTTTTATTTATTTGTCTATTGTCTAGTTTTATTCTCTAATATTAGTACTTTCAGTCTCCGGAGTGTCGTGTTCATCCTTCTCTAATAATTTGTTATGAAATACACATTGTGGAGCCTTCTTTTTTTTTTTTTAAACACTATTACAGTAGCACACACACAGAAATATATATATATATATAGATATCCCCACCCACACATGTCTCATAACTGTAAACTACTTCCTTTTCATAATAACTAATTTTTCCACTTCCTCCTTTAGATATGCCTCACACAAATATGAAAGCTGTTTGACCCAAATTACCTTCTTTAAATCAATTCAGTGAACTTAATTTCTAGTTATAACCCCTGGCAAAAATAATAGGATAACTTTACTTACAGGATGTTTGATTAAATTCCTTACTTCTTACCAAATAAACAAATCAAAGATATGACACAGAGCAGTATTTATTCAATGCAAATTTGTAAATATCTATTTGTAATGTTAAATAATAACTTTAAATATAAGGTATCAATTCTTGATTTGAGAAAATAAAGACTATAATAAGGTTACATTATCTATCAGTGAAGTAAGATAGTTACACTGGATGAGATTTATTAAAATAAGGAAAAATATCCCATAGTTGAATGTAAGTAAACATTCTAAGCTTGCCACTTTAAGTCAAATAAGCTTGAAAGTAGATTGTAAACTTTTCTTTTAACTGTTTTTCTCTTAACTTGATTACAAAGTTCCTAAAACCAGACCAACTAAATTTAAACTGCAAGAAAATGTAGCAAATATTATATAATGGGGGCAGTGGTGGCTTAGTGGTTAAGGCGATGGGTTACTGATCCGAAGGTCAGTGGTTCAATCCCCACTATCACCACTGTTGGGCCCTTGAGCAAGGCCCTTAGCCCTCAATTGCTCAGTTGTATAAAATGATAATTGTAAGTCGCTCTGGATAAGAGCGTCTGCCAAATGCTGCAAATGCAAATGCAAATATAATAAGGACAAATATTTTTAAAACAGTATTAATAATCTTACCCATTCTGCTCTTGTATAGTACATTATTTCAAGAACAAAATCAAAATGATTTTTTGGCTGGATGTAAGATTATAAATCTTGATTAGAAAACAATTTTTTGCAATGTATGTAAAAATTAAAGCATATGAAATATTTTAAAAGAATATTAAACTCAAACTTAATGAAAAGTTTGCATGCATAGTTTGCCTGTTTCTATTAGTGTAGAAAATAGAAAACACTGCAATGTAAAATTGTAATGAGAAAAGTACTGCAAAGTCATCTGATTAACCCTGGTTTTCGTCTGTAATACAGAACTAATTTGCGGTATTCTTTTATTTTGTATGCACGATCAGACTCTTGTTTTATTTTAAGTTCATTAGTTTATATCTGATTTGTTAGTTTAATATCTGTATATCTTTATTTTTGTTATTATCTTGTCTCATATGAGCTAATGGATTCTAATGGAACCATGGACCCAAATGCAAACTATTATACAGATTTTAGCAGATTACAACTTTGGAACTGTGAGTAACAAACACCCGATGATGAAAATATGCATATGCTCGTGTGTAACAGGAGAGTTTGGAAGGATTTCCTTTTATTTCACTTTAAATAAAACTTTTAGGGGAAAATAGGTTTTTAAAAATAATAATGAACAGATATTTCAGTGTGTGGTCCGTTTTTACCAGATCAAGTTGGAAAAATTATGGAATCACTCAATTTTAAGGGGGAAAAAAATAATCATTTTCATTTCTAAAACAAATATCAAAATGCAAATTTGTCACAAATTAGTCTGCCGTTAAAGGAAGTTAAGGTAACAAGCTGTTTAAATTGGTTAGTTAAAAAGAAACAAGATCAGAATAAGAGCATTGTCACTTAAAACAATGTACAGAAATTTAAAACTCCTTCAAGAAGGAAATCCAGCATTATTGTGCATGATGTTGTTTGTTCCCATTCAGCTCAGATAGAAATTTATTGCAACTATTTCCAAAATTGAAAGGTTATAAAAGAAAAACAGATGGATCGAACAAAGAAAGATGTTGACACATCAGAACAAAAGGCTGAAAGTGCCATGCCTTGAAAATGCAAAACAAATGGGTGAAAAGAAGACGCGGTGTTCGTGACAGAACTGTAAGAATTCAGCTGAACAACATGTGATTTACATATCGTGAAAAACAAATCCAAAAGAAAAGCACTTGTATCTAAACAGAAGAGAACGGGGTTACAGTGGGCCAAAGACAAGCAGTCATGGACTGTGGATGATTTGCTGTAAGTGATATTCAGTGTTTAAATTTCCCTCATATTTATGATATGGGGCTGCATGTCAGGTAAAGGACCAGGGGACATGGCAGTCAATTTAGTTCACAGGTGTGTGTTACAATTTTGGCCACTTTTTCCTTCCATTGTTGGAAGATTCAAAAGGGTTAGTGATAATTAACATTTTTCTTGATATTGATCCATCTTGTCAAAGAGCAAAAAATGTTAAAGCTCTTATTTAGGAAAGGCAAATTAACTTATTGACATGGCCAGAAAACAGTATGGATCTCTATCTGAATTAAAATGTATGGTGGAGATTATAAAATTAGTTTTTTTGATGAGACCCTGAAGCTATTCAGTGAAGATGGAACCAGCTTGATTGAGATTTATTTTTTTGTGAAGATTCTGAAAAGGACCAACAATGTACTAACTGTGATTCATTCAAATAATTTAGTTTGATTTGTCGGTGATATTATTCACCAGAACATGTTGGAATCTGGCTAAGGTAGGCTCGAGTCCCAGGCTTGGCAAGGGCGTTTCTGTGAGGAGTTTGCATGTTCTTGTGCTGACATGGGTTTCCTCTGGGAACTCCAGTTTCCTCCCACAGGCCGAAGACATGCACGTTAGGCGAATTGGTGGATCAGATGTCTGAATGTAAGTGTGAATGGTTTGGCGAGATGTTCAGGGTGCATCCCACTTTCACTCAGTGTCGGCTGGTATAAGCTCCAGCCTCACCATGACCCTAATAGGATTAAGTGGTTTTGCGAATGACTGAGAATGAGAGAGTGTTGGAATTTAAAAAAAAAAGCTTAGTAAACATCTTTTAAGTGTGGTGATTCCACAGTCTATATCCTACATGTGATTACCATGGACATGAATTTATTACATGGTACTAAGAATAGAACAAGAAGCCTGTTTACTTAAAACTTTTCAATGGAAGATTATAGTGTTTTTATAATTCTTCAATTTCAGTTTTGTTTCTGATATCGAAATGAGAGAAAAGCTTTATATTAAATTTATTCATTAATTTGCCGAACCGCTAAATCCCACTAAGGTCAAGGGGGTCAATCTCAGCCGACTATGGGCGAAGGCTTGTAACACCATTGCAGGGCTCAAACACACACACACACACACACACACACACACACACACACACAAACACACAACCATTCATACTCACACCAAGAGGCAATTTGCAACAGACAATTATCCTAATGTGTATGCTTTTTGATCGTGGAATGAAACCAAAGAACCCAGAAAAAACCCATGCAAGCATGGGGGACCATGCAAACTCAACAAAGAAACGCCCTCACCGAGCCCAAGACTCGAACCCAGGATCCTCTTGCTGTGAGGTTGATGTGCTAACTACTACACCCTTGTCACCCCTATATTATGTAATAGTGCAATCTCTTGCTAAAAACATTAAATAAAATGAAGAAAAGCTCAAAACAAAAAGCTCTGACTGTCAGAAAGCGCTGTTGTTCACACCCAGCACGTTGCACGTCCCAGTATTATTTACTAAGTTGTCACTATTACAGCAAGAGCTATTATCAGAGGCCTGCTCCCATCACCAGATGACCCAGCACCTTCTGACCAATCAGGTTTGAGAATTTAACAGTAGTGTTGTATAAACTCATTCCCTCCGTCTTTGCAGGTGGTTCTTTGGTAAAATTACCCGTAGAGACTCCGAACGGTTGCTGCTGAGTCTTGAAAACAGAAGAGGAACCTTCCTAGTCCGAGAAAGTGAGACCACCAAAGGTGAGTATAGAAGTTTGCTTGTTTTTAACAAGAAAATGTATTTTAAACACAACAAAATATACAGAGCATAGCATCCTATAGAAGTCTGGGCATCTTGTCGGATAATAACAGTAGAACACAGACTTACATGCAGTTTTATTGCATGGAATTAACACATTTCTGTAATCTGTACAGCAACCGGCCTCAATAAAGATAAGTCAGTCTATCAGTGTACGTGAGCGTGCATGATTGAGCTTTCTGGGGTAGGTTTGAGATTTCCAGGCTGTGTCAAAAAGGGGATTTTTACAGGAAATGGCACAAAGCCGGCTATCGTTTATTATCTACTATATGGCAAAAAAATCACTAAACCAATCACACCTATATGTGTTTTCTTGAATTACTTTATAGTACCGCTGTATGCAGTATTGCTGTACTGAGTTGTACTTATTCAGTCTTGAGAACATGTAGGGTCAGGCACTGATCTCTGGCGAGAAGGACGTGTAGTCAGCGTTCCTGGCCAGCTGAGTTATTCCACAACAACTTTGGCGAACCATGACTTGACCCTTGCTGTATGTATTATGAGCATAAAGGTCAAAGGTTAACATGATTTTGGCCATATAGTGTATCTTTCATAATTAATATCAGTACAAAGAGTGTATGGACGAGTATGTGCATAAACCAATCACTTGCTGAGCCTATTAATCCTACTAGAGTGGCAGGGAGGCTGGAGCCTATCTCAGCCGACACTGGGTGAAAGCCAGGTACACCCTGAACAGCTACATGTCTATGGTCTACATGTTCTACCCGTAGATTTGTGGGTACTCTGCCTTTGCCCGGAGTTGTCTGAGATAGGCTCTAACCTCCCTACAACCCCAATAGCATTATGAATGATTGAATAATAGTAAGAAGAATAATAATGGTTTAAGATAATTAGGTAGGCTGTTGTCCTGTACTGGTTTTAGAAAATACAGAATGTTAGCATAGCAGGATTAGCTTTAACAGCAGAAGTAAAAGGTAGAGCTAAAAGGTAATGCGAATATATTTGAATGTACAGTTGTGTGGATACACACCATGGCAATGATCGAGACAATAAGGGAAACAGAAGATAACGTTAAAATCAGGAAAGACCGGAGAGAACACGTGGTATGCTTGTGAATGTCAGGGATGTTCGAACATTGCCCTCTAGGGACTGTCTTGCAGACATGCATTTTGTCCTTTTTTATTTTTAATTTTTTTTTAAATTTTATATATTTTTTTGTAATTTGTTTGTTTTAGTCCAAATAAACCCACCATTCTGTATTTATTATATCAATCCTCCAGGTGCCTACTGTCTGTCTGTCCTGGACTATGACAATGTTAAAGGGCTGAATGTGAAGCATTATAAAATCCGGAAGCTGGACAGTGGTGGCTTTTATATTACCTCTCGCACGCAGTTTAATAATCTACAGCAGCTGGTCAGCCACTACCACAGTGAGTCACTGGTTCTATTAAAATCTGACTCTGTGTGTGTGTGTGTGTGTGTGTGTGTGTGTGTGTGTGTGTGTGTGTGTGTGTGTTCAAAGCAAACGAATATCAATAAAAAAAAAAACGGCACTCAGACCATGAAATACAATACCCAGATGTTATATATAAAAGTTTGAGACATTTGTTCATATAATTTCTACATGCTACTGTTAAAATAAATAATAACAACAGCAATAATACACTGCCCATTTCCCCCCAAAATTTGAACAGTCTAATATTTAGTCCTTGATTACAACACTTAATGTCCAAAACATTGGTGCTTTATTGGTTGTTGGTCCAGTCAATGTGGTGGAACATTAATGTGGCAACTGGTGACTTGAATGTACTGAATGATCAGGTTTTCACATTAATTGAAGTCCTTTCCGGATGGCATAGATATAAAATTTGCACTCTCATAGTGAAAGAGTGGTTCAGCAAGCATCAAGAATCATTCTAACACATGTATCGGCATCCCAGAGTCCTGTTAACCCTGTTGAAAGTCTATGGGATGTGCAGGAGAAGACTTCATGGAGCGGTTCAGTTTCTCCTCTCATCTTTTCAATGTTGGTGAAAAATGATCCCAATTCTGGAAGAAAATTATTGTTGTGATGTTGCTGAAGTTTGCCAAAACAATGCCACGCATTTTTCGGGATTTGGGGATTTTTTTTCAATATGCTTGGAGCACCTTGAAATTTTATTGGTTTGTTAATGGTACCTGTAAATTCGTCCAAATCTGTGCATAATAAGTTATCTTGCTCACAAACTAACTAACTAACAAACCAACATGTGAAAACATAAGTCCTAGCTGCAAACGGTAATAATAAAAAGTCTGTAAATGCTCTAAATGTGGTGAACTATTTCTTCCATTCACTTTCTTGGTTTCTCTCTGTCTCAGAGCATGCTGATGGTTTGTGCCACTGCCTGACTGACGTGTGTCCCGTGCTGAAGCCACCACAGACTCAGGGACTGGCTCATGATGCCTGGGAAATCCCCCGTAATGCTTTGCGTCTAGATGTGAAACTAGGACAGGGCTGTTTTGGAGAAGTCTGGATGGGTAAGAAAAGGCGATTGCTGACTCATTGGTCTTTAATCACAGGTTTAGAGTTATTAAATTTACTCAGAATTTAACCTCATTCCTAATTATATTAAATAACTTTGTGTTAAGTTAACTCACCTAAATAAGACATCACTGTGCCTCAGAAATTTGACTACTGAGGAAATTACCAAATCAGGATCTTTACCAGGGGTGGCCAACTCTGAGATTCTTCCTGAAAATCTTTGCTCCAACTTTAATCGTGCCCACCTGTGCGTCCAGTTATCCAATCAAGACTTAAGATTTTAGCGTTGTCCCAACACTAAGTTTTTCTCGCAGTGCACATTTTGTTAAAGATGCACTTAGCATTATAAAGTATGCAGCGGATAGAAGTTGCTCAAAGCAGAATTGGGACTGTTTTGTACACATCACTAACGACATCACTTCCTCTTGTATTATGTCATGTATCGGCGAGCCAGTCAGGTCACGTCATAGGTGTTAGGTGGGTTCCATTTGTGTTGGAGCTGAAGTCTTCAGGAAGGTACTGTAGATCTCCAGGAACTGCGTAGGGCATACCTGATTTACCCTAATGATCAATACTCCAAATATTCTTGTGTGAAATTTTTGGGATAATTAAATCTGTTATTTTTTTTATACTTGTGTGCTATACATCCCAGAGTAAAAAAATTCCACAAAAATATAAACATCTTTTACTTATCTTAATACAGTCAGTCTGCTGTAAAACGTTTAATGGAGATTCTCGTATATCTGAGCGATTATACACGGTAGCATAGAGGTTAGCACGTCTGCCTCACAGCAAAAAGGACCTTGGTTCGTGTCTGTAATCCCTGTGCTTGCATGAGTTTCCTCTGAGAACTGCAATTTGCTCACACAGTCCAAAGACATGCATATTACTCTGATTGCCTGTTTTAAGAGTGTGTGTGTGTGTGTGTGTGTGTGTGTGTGTTGGCCCTGTGAAGATCTAGCGACCTGGCCTTTGCCCAGTGTTGTCCGAGATAGGCTCCACCCTCCCTGCAACCCTAGTAGGAGTAAGGGAGTGATCACTTTAAAGGTGCAGTAGAAAAGTGACTGACACAAATTGATTTTTTTTTTTTTTGATGTAAGCGAATGTCTTGCAGCTTAAATATGTATATCGTACGTATGTCACGTGACAGTTTGCAAGTAATTTGCGATTGGTTTGAGGATGTTTGTTGAAAAAATGCAAGTCTCCTTTTCTAAATCAGTCGTGTTTTGTTGGCTTTTTGTTCTCGAACTATTCACTTTTTATTTGACGTTATTAGCGGGAGCAAAACGCGAGACGTTCCGCATGGAAGTCTCCAACTTGTCACGTGTCCTTGCGCATGAAAAAGTAATCATTTGCGAGCAAAACCACAACTTTGTGACCTTCTCACGACATGCGTGGACTGTTCGAGAACAGTTCGAGACTACTTTGCGTCAGAGTCTCGTTTTGTGTTTCAAACGTTTAAATTTTTTTGTGGTGAGATCATGTACCAGGTGACCAAAACATGATGCCTTGAATGTCATGAGACAAATTTAAGAACAATTTGCTAATGAAAAGTGTGTTAGTTGCTTTTCTATTGCACCACTAGTGTGAAGTGGTTCAGCAAATAAATAAGAAATGAGATAAGTGTGTAAAATAGCTCATTATTCATTATATGTCTGAAGGAAGGCTGAGTAATTAATGTCCACATGTCTGGTTAGGTATGTGGAACGGGACGACGCGTGTGGCCATTAAGACACTGAAGCCAGGCACCATGTCTCCGGAAGCATTCTTGCAGGAAGCTCAGGTCATGAAGAAACTACGGCATGAGAAGTTGGTGCAGCTGTATGCTGTGGTATCAGAAGAACCCATTTATATAGTCACTGAGTACATGAGTCAAGGTAAGGGTTGTCTTCCATCTGCCACCATAGCGATGATGATGATGACCCAAAATTAATCCAGTGGAAATTATAATAATTTGAAGTATGCATCATTTGTAATGCATCAGTGTAGTTTGTAAAACAAGTACAATGTCCAAAAAAGCCACGCCCACAGTGTTTGTGTATGGTGGATTAAACCTGCTATTCCCTTATCTGCTTGCACACAGGGAGTCTGCTTGACTTCTTGAAAGGTGACATGGGGAAGATGCTTCGGTTGCCTCAGCTTGTAGACATGGCCTCACAGGTGACGGAATCTCAAAAGCACTACTCGTTAATAGATCATGTTTGGAACCAAGTTTGAGTAAATTTAATTAGCTGAGAGTGAATAGCTGCAGTGCTGTATGGGTAAAAAAACAGACCAGTGTTAACATGGGCTTTAAACATTCTCACTCACTCACTCATTTACTGAACCGCTTAATCTTATGAGGGTCACGGGAAGATCGCTCAGAGTCAGTTAAGATCCAGCCTCCCCACATTTCTTGTAGGACTAAACAGTTCAGAGGATGAATGAATAAACTGAAAGGGCTACAAGCTTGTAATGATTTGTAATTTGCCCTGGGATTATTGCGCAGCAGTCACTGCGAGAGTAACATGTATTATGTAGTGCTCCACTGCCATCGCTTCAGCACTTCATTAATTAATCAGCCCCTTTCCTGCTCTCTCCTATTTTGTTTTTTTGCTGTTAATATTGACTAGTGCTTTTTGGTTAATGATCAAAACATTTGTCATGGGACCAGTCTGGGAACAAACGATTACTTAGGGCCACAATCACCGTTTTATTGCCCCTTGTATGGCGATGCCTGGGTGTGGTTGGTACACTCAAACACATCTGTGTGTGTGTGGCTCAGAGAGCAGCTGCAGCCTATGATTCAATGTCTAGTTCAAAGTTATAATAGTAACATTAATGTTTATTGCATCACCAACCCACGATCCACCAGGAGTTCTCCCGGTGCCTTTCCGGACCCCTGTGGATTTATTTATGTATTTATTTGTTTGTTTGTTTGTTTTGAGATATAATTCTGAATGTGCTACAGACGGAGTGCTGGACACTACTTTGTGGTGTGTTTAGTGTACTGCTTGTTCTGTCCTCAGATTGCTTCAGGCATGGAGTATGTGGAGAAAATGAACTATGTCCACCGGGACCTCAGGGCTGCCAACATCCTGGTGGGAGAGAACCTGGTGTGTAAGGTGGCTGATTTTGGTCTCGCTCGCCTCATAGAGGACAATGAATACACTGCAAGGCAGGGTGAGTGAGACTCTCTCTCTCCCTCTCTCTCTCTCTCTCTCTCTCTCTCTTTCTCTCTCTCTCTCTCTCTCTCTCT
>JAOUQZ010000017.1:19797762-19811797 GCA_028564935.1 Neosilurus hyrtlii
AAACTGTTGTTTTGTTCATCTGACCTTTGACCTTGTCACAATGACCGTGATCTTTGTAAATTTTGTCTGGGATATTTATCAAGAACTGCTGTGCGGCGAGGGGCTTTCACCGTCTGACTTTTTCCCCAAATCACCTGCTTTCGTGCAAAGCGTCCTCCTCCATGTCTGTGAGGGCTTTGGTAGCTTTCATCTTGTTTTCAAATAGTCATGTTCTGAGGTTTTTCCATATGTATGTACGTACATATGTACGTCTGTTTGTCTGTATGTCTGCCTGTGCTATATTTGTGACCGTGACATCTTGAGACTGCATAGAGGGGCTCCCGAGTGGCGCATCGACAAGGTGCATGACTATCAACCCGGAGAGCGCAAGTTCGAATCCGAATTCCACAGCCGTCTGTGACCGGGAGTCAATGGGAGCTAATTGGCCGAACTCTCATGGGAGGGAGGGATGGCATACGCTCACTTCCCCGTCATTCACCGCGATCACCAGCCAATCATGGGCGTCTGTGAGTTCTTTCATACGAGGGGGCGGATAGTGCTTTTCCTCCGAGTGTGTTAGGCCACCCTTAAATACGCATGCGCAGCTGATTGAAAAGAGGCGGAAGGCAGCATTGCATGTCACGGAGGGGGCGTGTGCATGCTTACGCTCCTCCCTGGTCGGTGGTGGTCGTGTGATAGGGAAGGCAAACGTTGATGGGTGGGAATTGAATATGACTAAAAATTAGAGGACAAAAATGGAGAAAAAAAAACTGAATGAACTGATTATATTTTGGAGGTCATAGGTAAAAAATCAAGGTCACTGCAGCTTCATCTGCTGATAATTCAAGAACCCAGTTTTTTCTTCAAACGTTGCAATTATGTTCACTCTGACTCAAGGATGAACTGATTAGTTTAAGGGGTTCGTAGGTTATGTCAAGCTCACTGCTGCCATGTGTTCGTCTCTTGCTTGGGAAAGCAGGTTTCAGGAATGCCGTGACGGATGTTTTTTATTTTTTATTTTTATTTTTTTTACATTTAGTTCAACATCAATTTGGACTCAAGGATGAAATGATTAGAATTGGAGGTCACGGTCATTGTGGCCTCGTGTTCATGTTCCCTTGCTTGTTACTGCTCTGTACACCGTGCGGAGGCATATAACTGCCACGCAGTAGATTTGGTTGTTTCACGGTTTCTTTACATGGAAGGTCAGTGGAAAATGCTGTGATATTACAGTGTATTTATGTAGCAGATTTGTCCCTGTATCCAAAGCAGTTCACCTAATGTCTGGGTTCATTACCTTTTACAGATATTCCAGTATTTTTTCTATGTATTTTTACCCCGCTATTATTATAATCTAGTTTTTTTCTGTACAGCGTATTAAATTTGTGCTGCACCACTTTAAACAATCTGGGCTTATATGTGTGAAAATGTTGCCCTACTTACACCTTCTCGCCCCTGCATTGCAACAGTTCTCGCACAAACAGAATCTCGTCATTTCCTGCTGCTCATTTCTGTCATGCCGCAATACTAAAATGTCAAACCATACCCAATTAAAAGTGTAAAAGTATTTCTATTGAGTTTCACTTAACTGCTGTATGATGTTGTATAATATTCAGCATACTTACCCTCCTGGTGTCTGTTGTGTCTGATCTGCAGTCTATCCAAAGGAGGCTGGAGGAAATTGAAGTGACATTTAAAGACCTGGAGGAGAAGGGAGTGGTGCTAGAGAGATCTCTCCGGGGAGAAGCTGGTATGTTTCTTCATCTCTGAATACGTTTTTATCTAAACGCTGTTCAGCTGTTGAGAGATGGAGGTAACTGTACACTTTGATACTTTTAACGTTAAGGATCAAACGTATCAGGGATTAAAACATTCTCACAGAGAGAAGAAACATGCACACATGCACACTTCCTTTTTTTTTTTTTTAAGTGTTATATTAAAACATTTATTCTGTCATACTGGTAGTTTGTAGGCTACATTTTTACATAAGGTGGCACGGTGGTATAGTGGTTATCACATCTCCCTCACAGCAAGAAGGTCCTGGGTCCGAGTCCTGAGTGTGGAATTCGCATGGTCTCCCCATGCTTGCATGGGTTTCCCCCGGGTACTCTGGTTTCCTCGTATAGTTCAAAGACATGCACATTAAGCTAATTGGCGGTTCCAAATTGCCCCTAGGTGGGAGTGTATGTGCTGGACCTGTGAGCTGTTCAGGGTGTAGTCCGCCTTCACTCCGATTCAGCTGAGATAGGTTCCAGCCTCAGTAGGATTAAGCAGTTTGGCGAATGAATGTTTCATTACATAATAAAAGGTCGGTCAGAATCACTTTATATCGTTTTGTACTGATGCTGCCCAAATGGAACACCCCCCCTCACCCCCTATTTTATCTCTTTATCTGTTTATTTGATGATAGTTTCTCTCTTACTCCATCCTACATACTATGTACTCATGTGCTCCGAAATGCGTTAATGTTTGAGTTAATTAAAATGTTTGCTCTCCCTCCAAAGGCTCTGATGCATCAACAACGATGATTGACCAGTGGATTGAACTGGTCCAGCAGAAGAATGCACTGGTTTCTGAGGAATCTGATCTCATGGTGGCGTAAGTAAAGCCTGTCCGTGCTTAAACCAGCTCTAATCCTTATTTTATATTTATAGTCATCTCAACAGTCATTATTTCAAGGTTTTTTAGGACACAGTTTCCTCTCGGCTGTTGCCCTGGCAACCATAATTCTAAATGTTAATGTGTAATCCTTATTAAAATGAATATGGTGGTTGATAGGGGATATTTAAGCTGCATTCAGCATGCGGTAGCTTTAGCATATATTTGCATACCCTAACATTTCCCTACCCCAGCCCTCCTACTAAGTCCCATATATTCCTAATGTGTTTCCTTTTTGCTATCCAGATCTCGACAGCTCGAACTGGAAGACAAGCAGAGCATGCTGGAGCTGGAGCTACGTCGCTATATGGATATAGAAGGTATTATAGACTTTTTTGTTTGTTGTGTGCTTTTGCTGTTTTTCACTGATCATTATTTTCTCTGTAGGTTTAAAAATAATATATAGATATATATACAAGTGTGTGTTCAAACCATAAACTGACACAGCAGTGTAGCTCCCACATGTAAGAATCCTGTCGCATGCACATACACTATATGGACAAAAGTATGTGGACACCTCACCTCCATACACGTTTGTGTTCCTTCCTCAGACTATTCTCACAATGTTGGATGTAAGATGTTATTCACTGTTGTGGTATAGTTTCTCTTCACTGGACCTGAGAAACCTGAATGCCATGCACAAAGCAAACTCCATTAAAAAAAGAACAGTAAGCACAGAACCTGAATTCAAACTCAACCCCAATGAATTGCTTTGTGATGAACTGAAGTACCCACGATGTGATGAATTCGCACACCAGACATGCTTGGCATCCCAGCATCAGTGCTTGACCTCCTCACTAATGCATTTGTTGCAGAATAAACACAAATTACCGTTATGCATTGTTTGTAATCAGTCGGATTTAAACAAAATTGTCGGATAAAGTAGTTTTTAGTGTCTTACAGTCGATAGATACTACAGAATTTTTTTTTTTCCTTTTGCTAATCTAGTGCTTTCATCATGCCTAAAAGCTGATGTGTAGTGGGCTGTATGTCTAATGTAAAGAAAGACAGTCATTTAAAGTTTCGTATGTTGCCACTAAGTGGGAAAAGACGCAAGTAAGTAAATGTCTGAGCGCCATCAACTGGTGAGCACTAAAGCCGTGAGCAGTGAATCCAGGGAAAATATGGGAATCTAAATCACCTTATTACGTTTTTGGCCTGCATTTTTTTCACTAGTGAGTTTATATTTTTCATAGACTTTAATTTTGATATAGTAGACATCATGGATACACAACTGTACTTAGTTTAATACCACTTATATACCAGACTCAAAAACTGCTTCTTCACCCTCCACTCCTTTGCAGTCACACACACGCAATCCCACCGCCTCTCACATAGACATCAGTTCTCTGTAAAAGGACATTGAATCCATTTCTTTAGTCTTGTTACAGACAACATTTATGTGTTTGGTAGGCACCCTTATCCAGAGCAACTTCCATTTTTTTTAAATTTTTTTTATACAACTGAGCAGTTAAGGATTAAAGGCCTTGCTTAAGGGCCCAACAGTGGCAGCTTGGTGGTAATGGGATTTGAACCCCCAACCTTCTGATCAGTAACTCAGAACCTTAACCACTGAGCCACCATTGCCCCTCACGTCCTCATAGCCACACTTTAAAATCTTGAGGAAAGCTTTCCCAGATATGCGAAGCTTAATATAACAGGAAATAGGAAATGATTCGGGACTTTGATGCTCAATAAGTACATTTGAGTGTGATTTCCAGGTGCCCATAAAAGTTTGGCCAGATGGTGTACATTTGTCTGAGGAATAAAACATTTGTTAGTCTGTTTGTTTGCATTCAATATAAGTATACACACATTTTTAAAAGAAAATGATTGGAAAGCCTTCCAAACTCTCCTGTTACATTGTTTCATCTTCAGGTGGCTTTTACTTACATTTTTGAAGCTGCAGTCTTCTAAAATCCGTTCATTCAGTTGCGTAAGCCTGTTTGAAATTGCTGCCATTTGTTGTCCAATAAGGCAAGATAATGGCCAAAATAACAGTATACAGATATTAAACTAACAAATCAGATATTGAATAAAATAAAGCTAGGCACATCTGCAAATAATACTATATTACATTTCCATACATCATGCAGGCATATGCTTGTATACATGGTGTATAGCTCGGTGCATTTAAATGTACACTTTCACATTTACAGCTTTTACATGAGTCACATCCAACTTTTTTGCAATACAGTGGTGCCCCCCTGTGTGAGGATTTATTATTTGTTATTATTTTTCCACAAAAAATAAAATAAAATAAAATATTAAACCGAGCCCGTTTTGATGGGTATGGACATAAACTATGCATGCAAGTTTATTAAGTTTGGGTTTAATTCCCCTGTAATGAATTTTCTGGACTAGGGACTGGAACAAGTCACAATTAACCTATGGAGTTGATCTGTGAATGGGATCATTTTGGGGAAAAAAAATCACTACAATCAATAATTGCATTTTATATAATGTATAATAATTTATGCATTTTAATACAAACCAAGTACAAAATAATGTTTAAAATAATATATGTGTGTAGATTCTGAGAAGACTTCAGAGCAGCAGGTGGAGGAGGAACAGATCCTACAGCAGATGCTGGAGGTGGTGGACATGAGGAATTCTCTTGTGGCCTTCCTGGAGGAGAAGAGACTTAAAGAAATTGACGAGGAACACCTGGGCTCCCCCTCACTGATGGAGAACAAGAGACTGTCTTCTGCTGGAGCTCAGGTTCACTGGGCATGAGATATCACATTCGCATGTACATAGAGACTCTTAGCACCACGTTCTGCCCCTCAGCTTTTACATCTCAAACCAAAGACTTAAAAGCATACCAGAGCTGATGACTTGTTTACTGTGTGCACTTGGATACACTCAGGATCCATACATGGAGATTCGGAGTGTGTTTACGGGTGTAAATCTATCACGTCATATACGAGCGGTTACCCATGAAAAACACCTGAGATTATCCTGGAAAATTCTGGAATTTTTATTATGAGCACCCAAGCTTTCACTGCCCAGTCACAGCCTAGAAAGAGACAAGTGGAAGCCCCATAATGTAGCTAGACGAACACACTCCCCACTCACACACACATACACACTTACATACACATCATATGTACCACACACTGTATCAGACAGTGAAATTAACAAACTGGTTTGAATGTGTATTAATCTATTATATCTCTCATATTTATCCAGCTGTCTGGCAGGCACATATAGCTACTGTGAAAGCGAAATGTTCATAGTGTCATTATAAAACTAATTTATAATGTGTTCTTTGTTAGAAATGGTATTACAGTCTTTTTTTGCTGCTGCTGCTTATTGACCACATGCCATATTCTGAAAAGGAAATGCAAAAAAAAATAATAATAATAATAATTACATTTGTAATCCATTCCATATTTATGAATGTATTTAATAAATTGAATACATTCAGAGCATCTTTACATTTTCTACATTGTCTACATTGTTACCTCTTCTTCTTCTTCTTATTTCTATGGAAAAATATTTTAAATGAGTTTCTGATGAAATGCTCCAATCCAGCTGAATGATAGTTGTGTTCCTCCTGTACCGTGCAGTCAGTAATGTACGACTCGTAGTTGAAACAGTTTCGAAATGGTCCAGTGTGCAACTATAAGGATTGTTTTGCTTTCAGTTTTCTTAATCTTTTCCTTTTCTTTCAACCACAGTGACACTCGCACATGAAATTCACACAATAATAAATACAGTATATGAATTGCAACGGAATCTCTGAATGCCTGGAATTGTTATTATGCATATTGTGGTGTGTATTGTTTGCTGTTGTGACCTGAGCTAGAACTATAAAATACTGATGGGTTTTGTTTGAGTTCAGGTAGGAGACAGGAAAGGACGATGCTGGTCTTTTAGAGCGACTTACTAAAAATAACCCTAAAGGTTGGATGAGCGAAAGTGTTATGAAGTAGACAATGACATGGTTTTACAAAAGGACACCGTTTTGTCCTAAACTACACCCAGTTAATTATACAGTATGTTTTATTTATGGTATTTTGTATCCAAAAACTTTACTTAAAATGTGTTTTTTACTTTTTCAGTAGAAATATTCAGTTGTACTAAATTCACACAGCAAATGAAGAATAGTAACTTTAAAAATTCACAGACTTCACATGCATTTCCATAGTGAACCACCACAATTCCAAAAAAAATTAATAAAAATAAAATAAAAACATAATGCAGCTCTCATAAACCATAATTTATTCACAAGAGAATATAGAAACCAAAATTTTCCAATAAAAAAAATCAGCTTATTTTTATTTGATGGCAGTAACAAATCTCAAAAGGTTTGGCATGTTGCAACAAAAGGCTGGAAAAGTAAGTGGTACCAAACAGAAACAGCTGGAATAACATTTTGTTACTAATTTGGTTAATTGGCAACAGATCATCAGTAACATGACTGGTACAAAAAAGAGCATCTGGGCAGAGTTTTATTCATCACTCACTCTCTCATTAGTAGAATCGCTTAATATTACTTGGGTCGCAGCGAGGCTGGTGCCGACACTGGTCAAAGGTGGGAACACCATGAACAGCTCGTCCAACCATTGCAGGGCAACACACACGCACACACAACCATTCACACTCGGTCAATTTGGAGCAGGCAGTTAGCCAAACCGAACTACCTGGAGGAAACCCATTCAAGCACGGGGAGATCAGGCAAACTCCACACAGAAACACCCAAACTTGGGAAGCAAACCCAGGACCTTCTTGTTGTGAGGCGGACATGCTAACCACTATGCCCAAACACCTACTAAATGTCTCATCTACAGAACATATCATCAAACGATTCAGAGAATATGGAGAAACTGCTGTGCACAAGGAACAACGCCAAAAAATCAGTCAATATTGGATGTCTGTGATCTTTGGGCCCTCAGGCAGCACTGCATTAAAAACAGGCATGGCTCTCTCATGGGATTTACTGCATGGGCTCAGGAACACTTCCAGGAATCATTTTCTGTGAACTAGTAAATTGTCTCACTTTTAACATTTAATATGTTTTCTCTGTTTTACAGAATGAAATCCTTGCATTCTATTTTCATTTAACCCCGTGACCCTGTATTAGGGAGATTAATGCCCATCCCAGCTGACTCCAGGTGAAAGCAGGGTACACCCTGAACATTTAACATGTCTTAGCTCTTTTTGAAATTGGGGCTGTACTTCTTCCCTGTGCTCTGGGTGACCATTTTTTTAGCTCGCAGTAGCCTGTATGCATCATTCTCACAGTTGTATTGGTGGCAGAACGGCAGCAGTTTGTCTGTATATTTTTTTTAAGGCAATTCATCAATCCCCAGCTGTAATAACGCCTAAGTAAAAATAAATCACTATTGTCTGGGAACTGGATTCTACAGTGGGTGCTCAGGACCCTGTTGCTGTCTTAACAATGTTCTGTATTAGTTAAAAAATAATAATTTACACCTTGATGCGATAACTTGAATTACTCCCACTTACTCATTTGATGTACTACTTAATCCAAATAGGGCTGTAGGAATGCTGGAGCCTATCTCAGCCGGTACTGGGCAAAGGCTGAACAGCTAACCAGACCACTACAGGTCAACACATACACAACTCTTTACACTTACATCTACACCTAGGGGCAAAAAGAAACATATTAAAATTAAAGTACAGTATTATATTATTAGTACAGTGACATACAGAAAATTAAAGATAGTTTACCAAGGCAACTTATACCTCTATAATTATTAGAGTACTTTTTGTCACTCTTCTTTTTATACAGTGGTATAGTAAAAACCTTCTGACTGCATGCATACATCAGGTAAAATACCACACTTGTTCTCAACACAATATTAAACAGCTGACCATACACAACAACCGTATTTCATTTGATCATTTTATAAATTTATCTGGTATAACTGTCTGAACCTGGGGTTTTATTATTTTTTAACTTTCACATTACTACATTTGTTGCCTTACTCTACTGAAAGTTTTATCAGTTTGACCGAAGTGATCACTAACGTTATCAAAGTGGAAATTAGCATTTACTAACTTTTCCCCTAAGCTTCTTTGAACCATATGACAAAATCTAATGCTAAAAATAGCTAAAATGAGCCAGTTGCTAATATCTCATCCTACCGTTTAGTCATTTATTTATTTATTTATTTATTTTACAATTTTGGTTCCAACGTGTGCATGGATTTTGCATTATTTCTTAATATTAATTAATAATTATTAAATTCCTGTACAATATGGGCAAACATGATAGTATATAGATAGAAAATTATAGCACTTATGGATATTGTGGAACTTATGGAAATGGCTTAATAGATATTTCAGAGAACATGCATTTTTTTTACCATACAAATGCTGAGTTACTGTGTTTTTGTACACTTGAAGTTAAAAATTGTATCACAGTATATAATAAATACATCCATTAACACTACATTGTATAAATATTAAACTATTATTTTTCTAATTGAAATGCAAGAATATAAGTCTTTCTAGAATCTAGATCTGAATTATACTTTATAGAAATCTAGATCTACACTAGATCTAGTGTAGATCTAGATCTCAATAAAGTATAATTCTTAATTATGAATTATAATATTCTTCCATAATTTTCTACCTATATACTATCATGTTTGCCCATATTGTACAGGAATTTACTGATTATTAATTAATATTAATAAATAATGAAAATCCATGCACAGACTATATGACAGTCTGACAGACTATAACAGTTATTCATTATATTAATAGGTTAAAACTCACTTGTGGAACGTTATTACAGCTCTTCTGGATTCTACATTCTGGTAATTATTTATGGCATACTGCTCTTTTCCTTTGGTGGATTTTGCTTTTTTTTAGTATGATACCTGTGTTTTCCCACCATTCACTTACATTCTAACCACCATGTTCCTGTTTCCAATATGGTGGCTAAGTGTCACATTTCCAAATAACGTACAAACCAGCCAAGGGCCGTTCAAATCTAAATACAGTTCAGTGGGGAAAACATTTAAGCTCTACATAGAAACACTCTTGCCAAGCCCGGGAGTTGAACCCAGGACCATCTTGCTGTGAGGCAAATGTATTAACCACTACACCACTGTGCCACTCTTACTTGAATTATCCTTGATATTCTACTTGATATCCTTATATTCTACTAAAGTGTAATCAATTTTAACCTATAAAGAGGCTACATAATTAAATACATACACAAAACACAGTGGCGGTGCTGTATGCTGGGATCTGGCTAATGGTGCCATGAATTATTCATAATAATTATCACTCCTTGTCTGGCACTGTATTCTTTACACTATATGTTAGCAAGTAGAAGGTTAGGTAAACTAAAACACCCACCTAAAATGCATGCATGCCCACATCATTTTGTCAACAAGCAGCCCACGACTGACCCCCAAACCCAGATCTGTACCCAAGATATGACCAACCAGAAGAGACAGACATTATGTCATGCGAAAGCTGCAGATAAGCTAACAACTTGACACTTCCTTTCTCAGATAGATTTGCTGACTCGCTAGATAGCTACAATATAGTTCACATTTAATGTGGAGCTTCTCTGGCTTACTATAAAGACAATCTACGAAGAGTCACCTAAGCATCACCTAAGAACATCACTTTTAATGTTTTTTTAAGGGGGAAGCCCCTCCGTCCCGCCCACACTAGTGGAGAAAACGTTTACTGTCAATCCACTGACTTAAAGGCTTTTTTTCTAGGTTCAAAAGCTTATCATAAATTAATTCTAGGTTTATTACCTTGTTGCGAGTGACATCACACAGTGGCGTTAAAGCACGTTTCAGTTTTTGTGAGGAGATAAAGTGACAAAGAACCACCATACATGCAATACAGAGACTGAGGAACAGTGGCGATATCCTTCTGAATAGCAACCATAAGGGCTTTAAAAGTTTCTGGTTGATGAGTATACACTGGTGATTTAAGGTGGCACCACAGAAAATAATCACAAGAGGTCAAGGGAACGACCCAGCCACTCAACATCATTCATGTCCGCCAATTCCGGTTTGCTTCCCAGTGCAAGGTGTAGAGCTTTAAATTGCTGAAAGATGTCCAATCAGAGCAGAGTAGGCAAAAAGATCAGAAAGACCATAAATGAGAGGAGGAAGCCAAACAGGCCGTCCAGCAAACTCAGTCAAAGTCAGCAGGAGAGGTGCACGGGGATGCAGCTTCATGAGGAAACGAGAAGGTTTTTGGATTAGGAATCATACTTTTGGTGCTCCACTGGTGTGTGAGTTGAAAATAAAGGTCTAACAATGGGGATGATATTGCACCTTTAAGTGGCCCAGTAATAAGCATTTCAGACATGAATTAACCAACAGTAACAAGCATATGTTCCGTACCATTAAGATGGTTGAAATAAAAACCTTCACTGACTGGTTGGTGATGTACTGTATGTCTGCGATGTTATAAAACACCACTAGAGGACACCATGTCAGTGGTAGAAAGAATGAAAAGAAGGTAGGGACTGAGGAAATATACTTCTGAATTCATCCAACCCTCACACCCATTTTATTATAACGAATAGTGAGTTTATAAGGAATAGTGAGTTTATAAGGAATAGTGAGTGAAAGAAGCAAAGGAATTCACATACTTTAGTCAGTGGAATGGTTTATAAAGATTTGGGTGCGAACTTATTATATTGCTGGTTTGGTGCTGATAATAAGGCAAGAGCAAGGCGTCACCAAAGAGGAAAGTATATACACATGCAAATAATTTTTCCTTTCAGGGTAGTGACTTGCCTTTTTTGTGCACAAGAAGAAAACCTGCTTTAGTCTGAAAGGGATGCGAGAGTGTGGTGGAGGTTTATGTTTCTACAGGACAATGACTCAAAGCTTTCTGTCAAAGCTGTACAGGAACGGGAAAAAAAAATAAAGGTGGTCGGAGGTGTCAGAATGGTCCAGTCAAGGGCACAACTAATTCCATGTGAGAATCTATAGCTTAAAATTATTGATCAATCATTGATTAAATCATACCCATCCACTAAAACAGAGCATGATACATTTCGCCATCAAGCAAAAATATCAGGGTCTAGATGTGCAAAGTGTTGCCCCATGGCATGAAAACGTATGTGACTGGTAATTATTTTACTGAGTTGATCTTGGACAGTTCTTTATAAAGTATATTTTGTACCTTTAAACAAAATCTTTTGTAACTCCAAATATATAAAAACTTCAAAATACCAATGCAAGGAACTATACAGGCCTGTGGCAGAAGTTTTTGTCCCTTCCTGATTTCCTATATTTCTGTTTTTTTATAATGCTTACAAAAGCTTGCAAAAATAGTCACAAAATAGTTTATTGCCTTACAACCTCTACCCTTAATGGATGTTTTTTTGGATTGTATATAATGAACTTGTGTGCAATCTGAGAACACTACAGTGACACATGGTGGTGGCAGTGTCATGCTGTGGGCATGTTTTTCATCAATAGAAACTGGAAAAGTGGTCAAAATTTAGGAAATTATGAATGACGTTACATACAATTCTTGAAGCAGCTAAAGCAGTTCATGGACCGATGATTGGACACTTTTTGTGCATTTTTTTTTTTTGTAGAAAGCTGAATTCATTCTTCCTTGAGAAAACGCATCCCCATACCATCACACTACCACAACCATGTTTGACTGTTCTGTTCTTATTGTAGCACACTGAATTTGCTTAACTGAATTTTTCTTAATCGTAAGAAGGTCCCGGGTTTAGTAAAGTTAAAGTCCCAGGCTTGGTTAGCGCATTTCTGTGTGGAGTCTGCATGTTCTTTCCATTCGCGTTTCCTTCTACAGTTCAAAGACATGCACATTAGGATACTCTTCTATTCCAAAAATTGCTCCTAGGTGAGAGTGTGAGCATGAATGGTTGTGTGTGATGCCCTGCAATGGACTGGTAAGCTGTTCAGGGTGCTGCCTGCCTTCTCCAAGAGTCGGCTGAAATAGGTTCCATCCTCTCTATTGTGCTATGTTTCAATATTTGCAAAAACATTAGCATGTCTCTGAGTGCACAGATAATTATTATTTAAACATACTGTACAGAAAATGAGAACTCTGGATACATTAATGATGTATAAATGAATTTGAATGGTGTCTTTCATTTGAAAAAAAAAAAAAAACAACAACAACACAAAAAGGCATAGGAAGCAGGAAATAAAGCCCTGTGGAATCTCACACCATCCTACTTTCCAGTTTCTTCACCAGATGCCAGAGTTACATTCACTGATTACAAGGCACTATGTTATATTAACACAGACTTGCTGTGATTTAGTCTTGGTGAGGCATTAAAAAGCCGAAAAGTAAGACTGTGATTTACGGTGGTAATATTTCTTTATGGAGTCTGAGATGCAAAATGTGCTGCATTGATACAGAGAATAAATATAATAGTTTTACATGTAGTAAAATCCCCCTCCCACACCTGTTATATTTGAATATGGCTCTGCATACAAATAGGTCACTGGCTCACTGTTCCCATTAAGAGAGCTCCCAGGTGGTTCTACTCAGTCTCAATTACAGTATGTCTTTAGTGTTTTTAAAAGTCCCACATACATGCAATGTCACACTAAGTATGCAAATGAGTGATAAGCACAAGGCTTGGACCGCTATCTTACCTTCCCGTCTAACCAAATGTTTGTAGAATTAGCATAACTTTAGAATGAGCCGACTCATTTCCCATCACACCCATGATGCATTAGGCTACTTTGGTGGTTTTTGTTGCAGTGTACTGTATGTTTTAACCTGAGTGAGAGGGGTGCACGCCCCCTGCAGAACCTTTTCAAACATCTATTCACTTTCCGCTTTAGACCAACTCACCCACTCACTCATTTGCCGAAATGTTTCATACTACTTGCAGGGAGCCTAGATCCTACTTGACCGAAGACAACATACACCCTGAACAGCTGGCCAACACATGCACAACCATTGCCACTCACACCTAGGGGCAACTTGGAACAGCCAATTAGCCTAATGTGCATGTATTTGGACTGTAGGAGGAAAACCCACACAAGCACAAGAAAAACATGCAAACTCCAGACAGAAACTTCCTCGCTGAACCCAGAACCTTCATGCTGTGAGGTGGACATACTAACCACTACGCCACCATGTCACCCTATGATTCACAGTACATCTGGTGTAAAGCAAATTCAGCATTCTACAATAAGAATAGCACAGTCAAACATGGTGGTGGTAGTGTGATGATGTGGGGATGCCTTTTGAGTTTTAGGGCCTGGGCAGATTTTAATAATCAAGAGAAGGAAGATGTCAGCCCTCTACATGAGAGACTCCAAACAGAAATGGTCTTGCTGAGCCCAGGACCCAAACCCAGAACTTCTTTCTCTGCTATGTTATGCCTTTAACATGAGCTAACAAAAATGCATTTAGTTCCGGGTGTGGTTCACAAAACTAT
>JAOUQZ010000017.1:19811897-19822845 GCA_028564935.1 Neosilurus hyrtlii
TCTTTCTCTGCTATGTTATGCCTTTAACATGAGCTAACAAAAATGCATTTAGTTCCGGGTGTGGTTCACAAAACTATAATGTTTTTTTTTTTGTTTTGTTTTTTTAGGTTTCTCATGCTAAAAGATGGTAAACCATGTCACTACAACTAATTTGTGTAACTCATTACAAGCTATAAATATACCTCATCTCTTTCTTTGGAATGTTTGTATACTAGTTAATTAAGTGTTGATCAGACAAAACATTTAAATATATTGGGTTCATACAGTCTGCAAAGAAAAACAAAGCAAATAGATTTTTAAAATTTTTATTTATACTTTACCGATACTTATTTATACTGTACTAACATTTTCAGATTTAAGGTTGTATTTGTCTATTTAAAAATGTACTGCATTAACTATTGTTTTTAGACTGTTGGTGTACTTAGTACTTGATCCAGTGTGTTACCATGATGCTGTTCATTTTTCTTTTCTTTTTTTTTGGATAGACTTCAACGCACTCCTCCTCATCGTTTCTAAATGCGACCGTGAACATCAAAATATTTCCAACCTACAATTCTATTTATTTCCACTATGTAGATAATCAACGTTTAAATGACATAATGATTCAATAATCACAAATATATTTGATCTGATGTTCTTTCATGCTGGACTAAACACGAAGGATTTCAGTACTGATTGCAGCTCAGCCTCTTCCACCCACCTTTCACTACATGCTCCAGTTATATAAGACATCATTAACAGAGTGCGAGGCTGAATAATCCTCTCAATCAGTCTCATAGCCTCCATTCCTCTGCACTGTTTTTGGACTGTGGGGGTAACCAAGTGAATGAATCAAGCAATTAGTATTCTTGTAAACAATTAGCAAGAATACAAAATTCACCCCAGAATGAATTTGTTATAATAGCAGAGAATACCAGAACTTTTGTTAACTTTTGTAATTAATTATTTCCTTGCCAAAGTCATAACGTTGCAAGTATGAATATCATGCTCATTCTCTGGCCAGTCTTATGCTGAGCAGACCAGATGCCTAGAGGTCCTCAGCTTTGTCACAGAACCATGAGAACGGTATGTTCTACTTCTTGTTATTACCTCCACCAGGCAACTGTTATGAGGTTGCTGTTTGTGTGTGTGTGTGTGTGTGTGTGTGTGTGTGTGTGTGAGTGTGTGTGTGACCATCATAACCTGAAAACTAATGGATAGATTTCCGTGAAATATTAATCAAATGTGGAGTTTGAGCCAATAAAGAACACATTAAATTTTGTGCCTGATTCGAATCCCGATCCAGGGGGGTTTTGAAGGATTTTTTAACATTGCACGATAGGGCAAGGACATGGAAATCACCCAGAATGTGACGGGAGAAAAAAATGAGATGCTCAAAAATAATTGTGAAACAGGCCACAAGGGGTTACTGTAATTCTACATCATCTGTCACTACAACCCATGTAAAGATGAGATTGCACTACCTTGGTGGAGGTCTGCACTCTCTGAGCACATTTCTAATTTCAGAATGCTTTCCTTCAGAACAGTTCGAAATCATATATGAAATCTTACATTCACTCATTCATTTGAATGCAGGGTACACCCTGAACAGTTCGCCAGGCCATTGCAGGGCCAACACACACAACCATTCACATTTACACCTGGGGCAATTTGGAATGGCCAATTAGGCTAATGTGCATTTCTTTGGACTGTGGGTGGAAACTGGAATACCTGGAGGAAACCCAGTCAAGCACAGGGAGAACAAGCAAACTCCACACTAAAATACCTCATTGAGTCTGGAACTCGAACACAGACCTTTCTGCTGTGAGTTGGACATGTTAACTGCCATCTGCTACACTAATTCAACCTTAACGTTTTTATGATAGGTCATGTACTGATACTGCAAGCCACCAAACAACTACAGACAGCACTCAGAAATAATAATACTGATACCATCTTGTAACACTCCCCAGTCCCAGTACTGAAGATCACTAGCAGCACGTTGGATGTTTTACTCTTTATTTCACTTTTCAGCTTTACTGTTGCACCAAAACCTCGCACGCAATCACACACATCCGGTAGCGCTGTGCTGGTGTGACCACCCCTCCTTCTGTTCCCCCTGGCTGCCCATGCAGGTAGTAGCAGAGGGTGAGAACCATACATACTTCTGTCCCCCACCTCCACCACCAGCCCTACAAATAAACACTCAATTATTAATTCCATCCGATGTATTTTCCACTCACCTCTCTTGACCTGCTACTCTGCTCTACACTCTGCCCAAACTTTACTCAAAATGCCAGTCACTCAAATATGTTATGATAGTCACACATATTCCTGACAGTGTTATCAAATGAGGATTTACTCACTCACTCACTCATTTGCCACGCTGCTTAATCCTACTAGGGCCGCAGGGAGGCTGGAGCCTATCTCAGCCGACACTGAGAAAAGGCAGGGTACACTCTGAACAGCTCACTAGAGTGTCACAGGGCAACACACACAACCATTCACACTCACACCTAGGGGCAGCCAATTAACATAATGAGCATGTCTTTGGACTGTAGGAGGAAACCAGAGTACCCGGAGGAAGCCCACACAAGCACGGGGAGAACATACAAACTCCACACAGAAACACCCTCACCAAGCCTGGGATTCGAATCCAGAAGCTACTGGCTGTGAGACAGACGTGCTAACCTACGCCACTGTGCCACCCAACTAAGGATTGAAATTCTTTAAAATGTAAAGATTATTCTCCACTGATCATTATAGTTGCGTAGGGCACTGATACTTTTGCAGAACCTGTTCTCTGGGACAAACATCCATTCACATCTAGAGGAAATTTAGAAAAGCCAACTGGCCTATGTCTTTAGAATGTGGGAGGAAACCAGAGCACCCAGAAGAAACTCGCACAATCATGAAGAGTACATACAAACCACACAGAAACACCCTAACTGATGAACTCAGAAGGCTTGGGGATTGAACCCATGACCTTCTCGCTTAGAAGGAAGAAGGAGAGATGGCTGGTAGGAGACTATTGGCAGTTGATGAAAATGATGTGGAAATATCACACGACATAAACTTTATTTAATTTTTTTACAGCTGCAAAATGCTTTACAATTACAAGAGACTGAAAAAAGCGATTACATGTTAACCCGAATCTCCAAGGGGGTGACGGAAAGAAATTGCACATTCATCCATGGAAATTGAAATACACAAGTGATGTACATGGAACATCACTGACCGTCTCTATTCACATTGCTAGCACAGAACTATCTAGAGAACTCCACATTTGGTTTCTAATTTCCCTTCCTTGGCAACATCAAGCTCATGTTTGTAATTAACACGTTCACGTGGGTTTATAATCCATTTACTTTGACATCAGCCTCACTAGAGGCCACTGCATGTTGTGAAGGTTTTGAATGAAAAATCCCACTGAGATGCTTTTTGTTTTGGTTGAATTTCCGCCTCAGGTCCAGTGTTCCTGGGGATGTGCTCCACATCCGACATGATATTAACCACAATAATTCATTTACTGAAAAGAATGAATGGATAATATAGCACAAGAAATCACTATTTAAAGGTGGATACACTCTCTCCTCATTCATTAATTCATTCGCCAAACCACTTAGTCCTGATGGGGAGACTGAAGTCTATCTCAGCCATCTCTGGGCGAAGCCGGCGTACATCCTGAACAGCTCAAAGTTTGGTAGGGGAAAAAAAAAGCCTGGTGGGGGAACAATTGTTTCTAGCAGCTGCTATAACATACCACTCAAAAATCCGGACACGCCCACTCACTCTCTGACCCATTTTCCAAACCACTTAATCCTAATATTAGTGTCGTGGGGAGACTCCTCACAGACACGCCCTCACCTTGATTTTTTTTTATTAAATAATTAAACTAAGTATTAGGGTGGTGCACTGTATAGCACTGTTACCGCACAGCTCCAGGTCCCGAATATAACAGTTGGCTTAAGGTACAGGGTGACACTGGTGGATGGCACGTCCACCTCACAGTGTACGAGTCCCGGGCTCAGCGAGGCCGTTTCTATGTGGACTTTGGTGGTGTTTGGGTTTCCTCCGGGTACTCCAGTTTCCTCTTACAGTCCAAAGACCCTAGTCCAAATTGCCCCTAGGTCAGAGTGTATGTGTTGCCCTGCTTTGGATTGGCGAGCTGTTCAGAGTGTATCCACCTTCACTCAGAGTCGGCTGAGATAGGCTTCAGCTTCCCTGCGACTCTAGTTGGATTAAACGGTTCGATAAATGGATGGTTATTCTTATAGGTCACATTAAAAAGGAGTCGAATTTTTTGTAAACATCAGAAAAGCCTGGTATTTTACAAGGGTGTGTAGATTTTTAAGAACCACTGTATATACAGTCCGGGCGGCACGGTGGCGTAGTGGTTAGCACGTCTGCCTCACAGCAAGAAGGCCTGGGTTCGATTCCCAGCTTGAGCGTTTCTGTGTGGAGTTTGCATGTTCTTCCCGTGCTTGTGTGGGTTTCCTCCGGGTACTCTGGTTTCTTCCCACAGTCCAAAAACATGCGCAGTAGACTAATTGGCTGTTCCAGATCGCTCCGAGGTGTGAGTGTGAGTGTGAATGGTTGTATGTGTGCTGGCCCTGCGATGGCCTGGTGAGCAGTCCAGGATGTACCTTGCCCTCGCCCGGAGTCGGCTGCGATGGGCACCAGCCTCCCGCGACCCTAATTAGGATTAAATGGCTTAGAAAATGAATGAATGAATGTATATACAGTATAATCCTTGAATCTTGTGTACTGTACACACCTGAGGGAATGATGCACACACCCCCCCCGCCCCGCCCCGCCCTTCCCTTCCCCTCTCTGTCTCTATCCTCGGTTCTGCCTCTTAGAGAGACAATCTGTCCAAAGCTTTTGGCTGGAGAGTCATTGCGGAGCATCTCATACCCCCTCTGCCTTGGGTAAGATAAATCTGCACATAAGCTTCTTTCCTTCCTTCCTTCATTCATTCATAAAGCAGTGCGACTCGCGCGAGCTGCTCCGGGTGCGACTCAGACCCTCCCTTTAATTCTCTTTAATAATAATAATAATAATAATAATAATAATAATACGCACGCACCGCCTTGATGGTTATTGCTGATCGCGTTGGGAACAGAGGGGTTTGTGGGTAAGTTTCTCGCCTGGTGTCGGGTGGTGGTGGTGGGGATTGTTATATTTACACGGTCATGCGCTCCGACTGCACGCGGGTTCGTGTCCCATGTCCGTGTCTCTGAAACAGACGCATCAGTTGCTCCGGGTCTGTCGCGCTGTCCTGCGTCCCTGCTGTCCCTGTCTACCCACAATTACCCGCGCTAACACCTGGAGCTACTGCGCACCTGAAGGTAAGGTCGAAGAAATAAGAACTCTATTAGTGAGGGTCATTCATCATGTCCACTAGAATTATTTTTATATAGCTCTATATATGTGTATATATTCCATAAAGTTCTCTTTCATTTTTAATAGAAAGATGGGTAATAATAATTGGGATTTTTAATATTTTGAAAATAATTAAATGGTCTTTAAAGAGCATATCCGCAATATCGTAATATTATTTTAAATAATGTAATATTCAAAATTCTGCAATATTCCCCCAAATTTGGGATACTGACCCTGTTAATGACTTGGTACTCTAGGTAAGTCCATTGGGCTTTTACACCCGAGCCTAGTGGCTCATCAGGCCGGTGCTGATACCCGGTTTCTGTAGCGTGAAGCAACTAGGAGTTCAGCTCCTCCTGGATGGGACGCTAGTCCATAGCAGGTTACCTTCCCAGTATTTTTTTTTTACTGGCACCCATTCATACTGCTGGGTGGACAGAGGCACATTTGTTTAACCACAAGCATAACCACAGAAATGCCCGAGCTGGGAATCGAACCCAGGACCTTCTTGCTGTGAGGCGGATGTGCTAACCTTTACTCCACCGACCGCCTCATTGAACAATGAATTACAAAAAAAAAATGTGACACCCATGTACAGGTAACAGACAATTTGACCTGCTTTTTAAATTAAATATCAATTATCTTCTCTTCTATATATTTTTATCTGGGAAGACATCAATATAAAAACAGGCAATAACTGTCCTTGCCCAGGTGGGGGTCCAACAGGGATTCGAACCCATGATCTCTCAACCTGCTACCAGCGGCCCGACGGCTTTGTACACTACAATCAGATAATTCTCGTTCTTTTATTAAAGCATGTGTTCACATGGCACTCCCAATAGTTTTGATTAAAATATTAATCAGGAGGTTTTTATTTCCAAGAAATAACACTTTCAAGTTAATTTTATACATCTGGTATATGAATGAATTAATTTTTTTCTTCTTGATATTAATAGTTTTTATTCTACTTCATATTTAGGACAATCGTAAGAAGCATTTCACTACATATTGTACTGTGTATGATTTTCTATGTGACAAATAAATTTGACTTGAATTTGGGCCTCACAGCAAGAAGGTCCTAGGTTCGAGTCCCGGGCTTGGCGAGGGTGTATTGTGGTTTGCATGTTCTCTCCATGCTTGGGTGGGTTTCCTCTGACAATCCAAAGACATGCACATTAGGCTGACTGGCAGTTCCAAATTGCCCGAGTGTGAGCGCGAATGTTTGTTTGTGTGTGTTGGTCCTGTGATAGATAGGCAAGCTGTTTAGGGTGTACCCCACCTTTGCCCAGAGTCGGCTGAGATAGGCTCCAGCTTCCCTGTAAGTGTGTGTGTGAGTGTGTGTGTGTGTCTGTGTGTATAGAGTAAATTGCACGTGAAGTGATATAGTGAGTGGTATCTTGGAGGTTACAGTTATTGCCTGTTTTTATATTGATGTGTCAGTAATCATGTCTTCCTAGATAAAAATATATAGAAGAGAAGATAATCGATATTTAATTTAAAATGCAGGTCAAATGCTCTATCACCTGTACATGGGTGTCAAATTATTATAAGTTGAAGTGATTTTAATTTGTACAGTATGTCCTAATGAGAATAAATATTTTTTGAATTCATTGTTCAATGAGGCGGTCAGTGGCGTAATGGTTAGCACATCTGCCTCACAGCAAGAAGGTCCTGGGTTCGATTCCCAGCTCGGGCATTTCTGTGTGGAGTTTGCATGTTCTCCTCGCACTTGCATGGGTTTCCTCCGGTTACTCCAGTTTCCTCCCAGAGTCCAAAAACATGCACAGTAAGCTAACTAGCTGTTCCAAATCACCCCTAGGTGTGAGACTGAGTGTGAATGGTTGTGTGACTGTTGGCCCTGCGATGGTGTGGCAAGCTGTCCAGGGTGTACCCCGCCCTCGCCCAGAGTCGGCTGAGATGACCGCCTGCCTCCCCACGAACCTAATTAGGATTATTCTCCTTAGAAAATGAATGAATGTTTAGTGAGGCTTAACTTGGCTCACAGTATATAGATGTTTTTTTATTTATTTATGCTTTTTTTAGTCATGTTATTCAGTCCTAGTCTATTAATTTACTTCCTGATGAATAAAACTGACCTGATGTGTTATAGAATACTTCTTACACAGCGTTCCATCCCTACAGTGTCCATACTGGTATTATGCAGTGGTTGTTTGTGTTTGCAATCCTACGTATGACGTCTTGTACTGTAATTCCTTTGAGGTTAAGTGAATCAGGATTCTTTACTCTGTTATATAAGACTAAAGAAGCCAAGACTTTAAGACACACCAAGGTTGCAGATTGACTTCTAATCCTTTCCATCGTATTCAAGTGTTCAGAGGTTAACCCATTTCCACTGTTGAGGATTTTATTTTGCCTGAACTTCATACAGCGTCTTTCAGCTCTTGAGCTTAACTAAAAACGACATGTGCTTAATAAAATACAGTGTGAACTTCATTCACATGGCTGATTTAAAAATCACTCTTTAGGGTGTGTTTCATAGCAAAATAAAGCACACTTGAGGAATGCAAACCTGTGCCAAGCCCAGCAATCTTCTATATTCATTTATTAATTTGCTAAACCACTTAATCATGTTAGCGGCACAGGGAGGCTGAAGCCGATTTCAGCCACCTCTGTGTGAAGGCAGGGTACACCCTAAGCAGCTTTCCAGTCCATCGCAGGGCTAATACACACACAACCGTTTGCACCCACACTCACACCTAGCGACAATGTGGAACAGCCAGTTATCCTAATGTGCATGTCCTTGCACTGTGGGAGTAAACTGAAGTACCCAGAGGAAACCTACGTGAGGATGGTACTCCACACAGAAACGCCCTCACCGAACCCAGAACCTTCTTGCTGTGAGGCGGACCTGCTATCCACTACGCCTTCGTGCTGCCTCTCATGTGAACCAAAGTGTCAAATAGCTCACAAGGTTAAAGAATCATTAAAAAGTTCCTAGTGCCAAAATTTAATCCAGATCACCTCCAAAATCTAACGGCGTCTTCCTTGTTCAAAGCTACACCTTTGGTAGAAATTTTATGAAAATGCACATAAAGCTTTTTTGGGTAATCCTGCTAACAATCCTAACACACAAACAAACAAAGACATAGAAAGCGAAGGTAAATATAACTTTCTGGGCAGAGTTAAAAAAAATATATAAAATTGTGGCATGGCATATTTATGTGATTATATGAGGTTTGTTCATAATTGCATTTTTTTGATAATGTACTATATTTCCTTACATCAGAGGCTGATTTCTTCATCCTTTATTATGGGCTCAAATCAGTACATCAGCATGTGATTTGATGAATAAGTGCCAGAGACTTAAAGATGATGAGAGTGGATAACCCTCCAACACTAATGGATTCCATTTACTGTGTATTCAGCTCGCGTCTTTATAAATGTGTTTTAAGAACAAAAGATTTAACATTATGATTAAAGGATTTAACAGTTAAATTAAATATAAAAAAATGCCCCATGGTTCCTGGAATATTTGAAGTTTTTTCCCCTCACAATTCTGTTTATCTCTCCATATAAATTAGCCTATGGGATTAGTAGGTTAGCACTGAGTCCTATTTCCTGTCTTGTAGAAATCCCTGGAGACGCTTACCCCGAAATGGGTCGCAAGGAGGCTGACTATGATTGGAAGAAGAGCACTGACAACATTAATGACGTATTTGACTTCATTGAGGTGCTCGGATCGTGAGTACAATATTTTAATATAAATTTTTACCCTAATAATAATACGGTTGGTATTTTTACTTAAATTTACTTGGAATTTAAAGTATATTATAAAACTACAAGCAAACCTTCATCAAGATGAAAAAAAAAAAAAAGAAGTACACAGCACTCCCCTGCTGGGCCTGCCATTATACAACAGTTCAAAAAAATATAATAATAAAATGAAACTCACAATGTTAAAAAATTATTGAAAAAATTTCTGGATTCAGAATTTGATCCAGATCGCCTCTAAATGTAATGGGGTGTTACTTGGGCCGTACTCCACTCCTGCAGAAAAATGAATCAAAATCCACTCAAAATATTTTGTGTAAAGCTGCCAAGAAACAAACAAACTAGCGAAAAAAACCCAACATCGATAAAGAAGATTGTGGCAGAAGTAACAATATCTGTAAACATGACATCAGTATACATAATGATACAGGACAATGTTGGATTGTTGATTATGTTGTATATTCCTAAAGGTTTATACTATTTAGGTCAATATACTATATGAGCCCTGTGATGGCCTGGCGAGCTGTCCAGGGTGTACTCTGCCCTCGCCCGGAGTAGGCTGAGATGGGCGCCAGTCTCCCCGCGACCCTAATTAGGATTATGCGGTTAAGAAAATGACATGACATGAGCCTAATTATTGTTCGACCTTTTATACATAAAAATACTTGAAGAAAAGTGAAAGTACTCTTGTGAAAGTAATTTAGAAAATTGTTTTCTTTTGTCAAATCTGGTGTAATGAGCATCTCTCATTTTGCTGCAAACTCCTGATACATTCCCAGGTGAGTGATACTGGCAAATCTCTGACATGTAATATAAACAATGTGTGGGAATTCGTCATGGGATTTGAATGAGGCCCGAGCAGGGAAATAGCAGCAGCTTGGATAAACCCCTCCATCTTCAGCTTACACGGACATTCGAAGATTAGTCTTTCATTCACAAGCTCAGCACATGTTATGATGACATTATAAAGCCATTGCAAAGTAATGCATGTTCCAAATTCTTTTGGATCGACATATCAAATGAATATTATCATTATAGGAATCTTACATGACATTTTTATGACAAGTTAAATTATAGACTCTAAAACTAACAACAAAACTGAACTGAATAAAATGACCTTTTTTACTCTGAAAGATTATTTATCAAAAGATGAAATCTAAAATATATTGTTATACGATAAATATCCTGTTTGCTCATTCAGCATTTTGATTACCAAACATCTCCTTGTCTTAGTGGACCATAAAGTTTCTTGTCCAGTTGCTAAACAGCTGTATCTCACACACTCTATCTCACTCTTTTGACGAACCTCTTAAGACTATGAAGGTCGCGAGGAGCTATCCCAACCGACACAGGGCAAAGGCAAACAATGAAGATCTCACCAGTCCATTGCAGAGCCAACACACACATGCACAACCATTCACACTCATACTCACACCTAGGGGCAACTGGAACAGCCAGTTAGCATAATGTGCACGTCTTTGGACTGTGGGAGGAAACCAAAGTACCCGAAGGAAGCCCATGGAAGCATAGGTAGAACATGCAGACTCCACACAGAAACTCCTGAGCCTGAGATTCGGACCTTCTTGCTGTGAGGCAGACGTGGTAATATATATATATATATATACATTCATATATAAATGTATGTATATATGTTCTTCATGGCCCCAGACCATACTGGAACCACTAACATAGACATAGCACCAAGGTTGATATTAATATATGAACACTTTATTAGATTGAGGATTCAGTCTGTTACTAAAATGTGATTTTAAACTCTTAAATTATCAAATATAATCAAAATATAAAGTTATGCATTTACAACCCAATGCAGCTAACTGGGTTATCAAAGGCC
>JAOUQZ010000017.1:19845484-19855811 GCA_028564935.1 Neosilurus hyrtlii
TCAGCTGACTCTGGGCGAGGGCGGGGTACACCCTGGACAGCTCGCCAGGCCATCGCAGGGCCATCAGTCACACAACCCTTCCAGAGACTTATTAAGAGTAAATTTATTACCCACTGGGGAACTCCCTTAAGAACTACTGACAGTTGGAACAGTGCATGCAATGGGTGTAGCCGTCTCACTAGTTTTATTGTTTATTTTCATGTGAAGGTGAACTTTGTCCTCTAACTTATTGGGCTGTTGGTAAAAAACAAAACAAAACAAAAAAACCCCAGCAAACTATTGTATCTACATTAGAATTTAAACTTGTCCATCTTTATGTCATGTTTCGGTCACATTTCTACAAAAAGAATTGTTCCACTGGGCGGTACAATCCGGGAGAGAGGAACTGATACGTGCTGACATTAAATCTTTATTTTAAATAATATTATAAAAAGCACATTTGTGGTGAAAATAGATGCTGACTGCCTAAAATATGTTCAACAAAAATGTTAGTGTGGATTATGAGCTCACGTCCACCCACCGTGGTGGTGCCGAAGGTATTATGTTTTCGCCATGTCCTTGCATCACTTTCGTGTGAGCATTCATCACTCTGAACTTTCTTGTGGACCTACTATCTCCTGAATCCCTTTAGGATTTTGATCAAAAGGCCTATGAACTGGCACCAGTTCTGAGGTTATTGGTCCTAGGTCAAGGTCACATGAGGTCATCTGAGAGAAATCTTGTGTACTACTACATCATCTACAGGATGAACGAATACATGGACTTGGACCAAACTTTCACCAGTTACTCATTACTAAATGTCCATGATGTGGTACAGGTTTAAGGGACATAGGCCAAAGATCATGGTCAGAGTTCAAGCACACACAAAAAATGGATTAAAGCAGAGTCAAATCAAGTGACACATTGCGTCAAGTACTTCTGTATTTCATTTACTAACAAGTTTCCTTCTGTGATACCTAAAAAAAACAAGACAAGAACAAGAACTAAAACCCTCTGCAGGTCCAACCTATATTATCTAAATCTAATGTCAAGGATCTGGTGTTCTCTATGTGATTAAGTGTTTGGTGTCATCATGCCATGATCTAAAGAGCTCTCTAAGGCCTTCAGATAAGCATTGTGGATGAATGTAAGTCTGGCAATGCATTCTAAAAAGGTATATAACCTATCTGAACTAAATAATATTACTGTAAGAAAAAAATCATCTATAAGTAGCATGGATTTCAGATGACTGCTAAAATAACATGCCTCCAAAACCCCCAAAATTCCAATACAGGATAAGTAGGCAATTCTTCCAACTGTTGGTGTGAAAGTGCATACGGCTACAAACAGAAAGACATCGGAAAATTTTGCCTCACAAGAGAAAAAAGAATTTGCTGACCAAAAAATAAGCAAACAAACAAAAACATAAAGTTTGCCATGGACAAACACCAGAACTTTTAAAGATAGAGCTGTTTTGGCCACAGGAGAAGAGCCTCATACCATATACTGTGAGGCTGTTGAAGTCGAAGCAGTCGAAGAACGTATCAAACGGTGCCATATATCAATATCAACGATGCCATATATACATACATACAAGTGCAACATCAAACATCTTCAAACTTCAGTTGATATCAGATATCATAATTATGCAAAAAATAAAAAAATTGACTGTACTTACAGTTTCAGTAGACTGCATCCTGATAATATCTTCTTTAAGAATAAATATATTTTAAGGTTCGTCTTCTCTTGAAATCTTTAATATCCAATATCCAAAATAATACTTCATCTTAAATTGTTTTATTTATTATTTATTGTTTTCTAGAGGTAAAAATAGAAATGATGTTTTAAAATGATGACAGTAATATGATATTTGAGTTGTATAATGTAGAGTAAGCGCTACTGAGATCATTTGCATTGTCCAACATATATAATCCTGTGTTTAAGTAGTAAAATAATATCTAATCAATATGATCTCACGTGCTCATTTCTGGGATAAAATATGGTTTATATGCAATCTGGAAATTCCAGATTAATGTCCCAATTAGTTTGAGGTTCTGGTCCGCATGAAAGTAAAGATAGACCCCTCCTGAGGTGATTTTAACCATATTGCATACTCTCTGCACCAAAATACTGCCAGATGTGCCTTTTTTCCCTCTAACTGATTCATGTGGACATATGCCACAGCAAAACATTTTTTCTTTCATGTGGTTTTACCAACTGTCAGAATTCTACCCCATGTTTTCGTTTGGCTGTACACTATATGGACAAAAGTATGTGGGGGGAGCCCCACCCACCTACCCACCCACCTACCCCTTAATTATAAGGTAAATAAAATAATTATAAATAAAATAAAGTTCAGATGCTCAGTTACACCCACTGCTAACACCAAGGAAACTTAACATTACATACATTTGAAATACAGAATGGTTGCACTGAAGAGCTCAGCTCTGTCATAGGATGCCACCTGTCTGCCTGGGTCAACTGTAAGTTGTAACTGTGTAAGGGAAGTGTCTACAAGCAACAACAGCTCAGCCACAAAGTGGTAGACCACGCAAAACATACAGAGTGAGGATGTTACGTGCAGAAGAGCGTACTGTATAAATATAGTGTATAAATGTTGCCACTAAATTGTCACTGGAAGCAACATTAGTGTAACAGCTATGCTTTGGGAGCATAATGTAATAGGAATCCATGATTGTTAATGAAAGCCCACTTTGATGAGAGGTCTGACAGTTTGCATTTTCAATTGAACTTGGTGCAGAAAGAGCATGGTGAAACGCAATGACATTACCAGGCCCATTTTGCCTTAACATTTGAATAAAAGGCAAATAAAAAGCAATATCTCATATTGCTTTTTTTGCCTTTTATTCAAATATTTGTTATGCAAAATATTTTTAAATTAATTAAGTATTGCATCACCACTTTGCATATTGAACTGACAAATTAATTTTGGTGCTAAATATCTTTAATACTTCGATAAGCACTTAAATGACCTGAACAGAACCCTGATGTCAGCCCCAGTGAACACTTGTGGGATAAATTAGAATGCCAGAAAAATGTTCTTTTGACAGAATGGACACCACGTCTAAAAAACACCTTCAAAATCTTATAGAAAGCCTTTTAATGTAGCTTAGAATGCTATAGTGGAAAATGGGGGGTGGGGCTCAGGGTGTTGTGCAAACTCCAGGTTAATACCAGAGGGATGTCCAACAAACTCATGTAGGTGTGATGGCGAGGTGTCCATATACTTTTGGCCATCCAGTGTGACAACTTAGATGTAGTAAAATATTCAGATTTGAGTGCTGAAAGAAACTGGCATCATACTCTGTACAACATTTAGGGGTGTCCACACAGGAAGCGTTGAGCGATAAGCAGTATGAAATACATGCAAATTGTCAGCTCTGTTGCCTAGGTAACCCTCCTGGCATGTTTTCCTACTCCAAATGTTTCAGACTGACACCGTGAGCGGTGAAGAGTTATTCGCTACAGGAAGTGTCGATCCGTGAGCAGTGTGCCCCCACTCACTTATTCATTTGCTGAACCACTTAATCCTACTAGTGTCGCAGGAAGGTTGGCACCTATCTCAGACAACACTTTGGCACAACCGAACTGCTCAACCATTCACACTCAACCATTCACAGAGACATCCACATCTAGGGACAATATTGAACAGCCAATTAGCCCAATGTGCATGTCTTTGGACTGTGGGAGGAAACCGGAGTCCCCAGAGGAAACCTATGCAAGCACAGGGAGAACATGCAAACTCCACACAGAAACACCCTCGCTGAGCCGGGGACTCATAACCGGGACCTTCTTGCTATGAGGCGGACATGCATTAGCTTAGATTATTTTAGATTATATTAGTTTACATTGTCATAAGAAATATTTCACTATTATCGCGTGGTAAGTATAGAACGGAGACTCTTGGACATAATGTACCCGTATGACTTAAACGTATATACGTAGCTTTAAGCTCTGATTGGTTATCGCGTAGCATGAAAGTTACGCCTACTTCGAGTCACTTGTTCATTGACCTTATATTGTCACTTGGGATTCTTTGCTTCCTGTTTGAACGGAGCTTTAGTGGTTCTAATAATAAGATTAAATAATTATTTGAAAGCTTTCAGATTACTTATTAAACTTATATCTGTTCAGTGTTCAGTTCCTGTCAGGTCTTAATTAAAGTGGATGATGTGAAGAAATATGACTGATGAACGCACTTTAAATTGTTGTAGATGTAATAACTAATTAAAAAATGTCTTCATTTGGAATTGGATTGACTGGTAATAGTAACGGGAAGCAGGATAAAATGTCTTTTCTTCAAATGCTGATTTCTGTCCTTCATTGTAACCGATTTCAAATGGTGCTAGAAACCCCAAAAGACTCTGAACACCAGAAGAAATCGGTCAGCCTTGGTGACAGGACATGATCTAGATATTCAGGCAGAGTATTTCACTGCATGGGAATAAATTTATACTTAAATATTTTAATTGATTTATTAGAGTTCATGTATCAGTGAGGAAGTTATTCATAAACAAGCTGAAGGATGTTTCTCCCACCCCAAGAACACTGATTTCAAATGGTGCTAGATCACTGATTGAAACACTCTAAGCCACCATCTGAAACCAGCTTCCTAGAGGAGTCACATCTCCATTTCCTCTCGATGTCCTTCTGCTCATCTGTCAAACACAAAACAGAACAATAATTTAACACACATTTATTGACTTTGCATACAATGATCCATAAATAACATCGTAACACTCAATCACTCACTCACTCATTTGCCAAAACCGTTTACTCCTACTAGGGTCGCGAGGAGATGGGAGCCTATCATAGCCGACACTGGGCGAGACAGCATTTCTGTTTAATATGTTTAACAAGTACATAAAATGCTAAGTTAACGTTACATTTATAACTACAGTCCCAACAACCCTCCCTTACATTCCGGAACAGACGATGAACACTCAACCCAGCTCGCACATATTTCCTATATACTGTACATTCCACTGAGTGCACATGTACAAACCACCCAAAGATATCCTTCTGCAAACATTCTGCCCTACCCCAATTTTCACTTCCCTGTTAGGACACCTTGCTCCACTGTGAGGTATAGTGGTTAGCATGTCCACCTCCCAGCAAGAAGGTCCTAGACTCAAGGCCAGAGCTTGGGCGTCTCTGTGTCCCTGTGTCTATGTGGCTTTCCTCTGGGTACTCTGGTTTCCTCCCAAAGACCAAAGATATGCAGATTATGCTAACATTTGAGTTGTGAAGGTTTTGGGTCTTGGCCCTGCGATGGTCTGTTGAGCAGTTCAGGGTGTACCCCACCTTCACCCAGTGTCCCCATGGCCGTAGTAGGATTGTGGGTTGGGGAATGAGTGAGAGATGAGTGTTAAGACACAATGAAAAAACGGAGAAAATGAATTAGAAACTAAAAATGTAAATATTTTAGTAGCAATCGTTGGGGTCCAAGCACATGTTAGTGAGTACATGATGGACAAGTTATTCAAACTGTATAACATATAGTTATTTGTAGCCTTACCAAGTGTCTTCTTAAAACAAATTGGTGTTTTGACCAATTATTGCTTACTATCAGCTTTACGTGCTGATTAATAGCGAAGGTCTTGATTTATGCTTAATGCTTTGTCGCTCCTCTATGACACAAGAGCTACCAAATATGAAGGTCAACCATCCACATTTCATGCAATTCCACATGCATGAGCACATGAACGCCCCTGACTGGCTAATACAACTCTGATTGACAGATCACAACACACACACCTGAATATTCAACTAATCCTCAACTGATGTGCTAATAGCCATTTATGAAACTATAAGAAAGCACCATTTCAAGTCAACTTCCTGTATGCTACTCAAAATGACCCGTAAGTGTGAATGTGAGTGTGAATAGATGTTTGTGTCAGAGTTAGCCCTGCAATAAACTGAAGACCTGTACAAAATGTACTTTGCCTCTCACCCTGAGTCAACTGGGATTGGCTCCCCCATTATAGATAAGTATAGATCGTACAGCGTAATGATAAACATCATAGATAATGGATGGGTGGACGTCCAGTTTACTCTGGTATTTGCAATTTATAATACAGGGTAAACCAATAAAACCTCCCACATTTCAAATGTACATTAAAGAAAACATTAAAAATAAACAAATTATTATTTACACACATTCATGTTGTTAAGATGATCCGTCAAATGGTGGCCATCATTGCCTATACACACTTGGAGGTGATTTCTGAAGGCTACAGCGTAACTGGAGAAAACCCATGCATGCACAGGGTGAAAAGAACATACAAACTCCACACACAAAAATGCCCTTGCAAAGGCCGGTATTCGAACCCAGGACCTTCTTGCCGTGAGGCCACTACGTTAACATTTCCTATGCCCCTCCCCAAAACACTGATTTTGACTGCACACTTGGGATGGGTTGTTTGGCTTCCTCCTCCCATTTATGGTGCTTATTGTGCCTTCTCTGCTCGGACTAAGCAGACCGTGATGGGTGGAGATACCAATGTGCATCAGGTGGAGGAGGAGGGTCAGCTAATCAGAATGCTCAGCATGTGGTAATGTGCCCCTCAAAAAATAAAAAACAGCCCAGAGGAAAAGCTTATTTTCAAAGCTCAACCTGTTGCTCTGAAACTCATAACCCACTTCGAGATGGTTTTCCACCTGGAATGTTTGTTGATTCCGTGGAATATTAAAACATTTTCGAAAGGCCCTCTGTGCAGTGATCAGGGAGCAGCTGTTTGCAAAGAATGCTTCAACGGTGAATGAATGCTGCGACCATGCCATGTTGGCGCCTAAGGATGGTTGGGATTGGGCTACCAACAGACCTTAACACCACCTCTTCTGCCTCACTAAGTTTCATGTGGGCATGAATTCATTCACTTTTGCCAAACTGCTTAATCCTACTGGGGTAGCGGGGAGGGTGGTGCCTATCTTAGCCAACACTGGGCAAAGGCAGGGTACCCCCCCATACAGCTCACCAGTCCATCACAGGGCAACATTGACACAACTATTCACACTCACATCTCAGAGTCTCTTGAAGATGCAAACTCCTGTGTGCAAATAATGAATAAAAACTGTACTGAATGAAGTTTGATATAATAATTTGGTTATCTTTAACATTTTTTAAATTTTACTTTTGAAATGTGGGCTGTTTTGTTAAGAGTGATTCTGAAATAGTATTTGGGACAGACATCACTACTTTCTCTTGACATTTTGGCCTTTTTAAATGACATGACTGTCATTTTAAACCTGAAAGAGTTCCATACCATCAACCTGCTGCTTTCATTTGTGAAAAAAAAAATTGTCCAACATTTTGACCTGGTTCCTGGAGGCCATTTTCCAGCATCAAAACTGCAACACATTTCCTCGGGCTTCACTTTTTTTTTCCTTTTTTTTTTTGGCTGGTGGATGTATACATAGTCATCCTGGGCTACTTCTGATTGGTGAGCATGACTGGTACGCAAGGAGTACATTATTTCTTTTGTCAGAATCTCAGGGGACTGTTCCTTGTAACTGTTGCCTCAGGCTTGCTCATTAGGAATCTCAACCTATATCTGGATTTCATTAAATGTAAATGTAAACGAGTACACAATAACACTGATCACACATGCATGGCTACACAATGCCTGATATTTTACTATTAAAAACTCTACCATTGGCAAGCAGGTAGGTTCATGACACATTAAACAGAAGGTTGAATAACCAGCTGCATTGCCAAGACAGGTGAATAGACTTTGGCAAGTAGAATGGTAGAGAATAGGCATGGACAATGTGATTGGGTTAGTCTTTAGCCTATTTTGGATACTAGCCCCTTCCCACGCTTGTGTTTCTGCTCACACCACATCATGTCGGAATCCTAAGGCCTGCTCTCTGGTATATACACTAAGCCTACTATGTCACAGTAATGTTATAGATATCATTCAATTTGAGTTCCATTTACAGATTTTGATTACAATTGCAATAACAGATGGTCAAGTAATGATAGTTTTTAAGACATGAACATAAACTTTTACAGGGTACATGCAGGGCTGTATTGGGGGCGTACACGTGAGTATATGCCGTATACTCACTTATTTTAGAAAGCATGTAGCATGTACGAACTTATTTTTCCTGGTGTGATCGTTTGTCAACTTGCATTTTTCGTGCCATAATGATACATAAAGTTTTATATATAATTCTCTGTAACTGACTTTTAACCATGTCACAGTTATGTTTTCATAATCTAGTTGGTTTGCATGTGTTGACAGCCAACTATAATATAAGACCCGTGCCACAATTCTTAGAGTCGGCGTGATGTAAGCTTGATGTCTGAGTCACGCGGTAACCTTGGCGCCATGTTTAAACTGGGGAAAACATTGCTTTCACATCCGTGTTCTATGTTCTTCTGCCTCAGTTTTTTTTGTGAGAATAAGAGTCAATTTTTCCAAAACTATCTTGGGGCATTTCACAGTATTTGGTACATTTGGTACATTGGGTACACAAAAAATTGGGTTCAACTGTTATAATAGAGGGCAGCACTGTGGTGTAGTAATTAGCACGTCCGCCTCACAGCAAGAAGATCCTCGTTTTAAGCCCTTTTGTCGGCGAGGGTGTTTCTGTGAGGAGTTTGCATATTCTCCCTGTGCTTGTGTGGGTTTCCTCTGGGTGCTCCGGTTTCCTCCGACAGTCCAGAGACACATTAGGCTAATTGGCTGTTCCAAATTGACCCTGAGCGTGAGTGTGAATGGTTGAGTGTGTGTTGCCCTGCGATAGTTGGGCAAGCTGTTCAGGGTGTACCCAGTGTTGGCTGAGATAGGCTTCATTCTCCCCATGACCCTAGTAGAATTAAGCAGTTCAGCAAACGAGTGATGAAAGTGCCTGAATCTATACTGTCTCAATATTACATCAAATTCAAGTTCTTTCATTTGTAAAATTTCCTAGTATAGGACAAACAACCATGTCCCGTCCGTGATGCAACATTTTGTTAGAGTTTATGCTCAAAATGTATAAAATACTATTAAACACTAGCAACCAATAATTCTGTCAGAATTTTTTTTACAAAGGTTTTCAAGTATAACAGAAATTTTAAGAAATGTTCGTCTTTAAAAATGTTTAGTCTGAATATTGTCCTGTCCGTGATGCACTTTTTTTATAATCTCTTTCCTCAACTGTAATTCATATCAACCAAAATAAAAATAAGATTGCAAACCTACAGGTAAGAATTAACTTCATGATGAGTAAAACCTCGATACTACATTTATTTACACTGTTATGGGGTATTTAGTTCTCGAAAATGTCCCGTCCGTGACAAAAATAATACTGTGGAATGTCCCCACCCCGTTTCCTTTAATGCACTAGCAAGAATTATGTAGCGCTGCTGGCAATGTTTGTACTGTTGAGTATTAAATTATAGGGAAATTAATATTAATATGCACTATTCTATTCACCTAATTCTAATTAAAATACAATGTGATTAAAAATGTCTACTGTTGACTTAGTCATTTGCCAAAGCGCTTAATCCTACCAGGGCCAGAGGAAGGCTGAAGCCTATCTCATCCAACACTGCACCCTGTACTGCTTGCCAGACCATCGCAGGATCAACACACAAAGATTCATTCACACTCACACATAGGGACAATTTGTAACAGCTAATTAGCCTAATGTACAAGTCTTTGGACTGTGGGAGGAAACCAGAGTTCCCAGGAGGAAGCCCACACAAGCACAGGAAGAACATGCAAACTCTACACAAAAATGACCGAGCCCGGGAGTCCAGAAACTTATTGCTGTGAAGCAGATGTACTAACCACTGGGCCACTATACCATCCCTAAGATTTACTGTATATTACCAGCCAAATGTTTGTTCAGAGTTATTGTACTGTCACTCGGGTGGCGCACTGGCTTAGTGGTTAGCACGTCCACCTCAAAGCAAAAATGTTGTGGGTTTGGGGCCTGCGGTCAGCCCGGGTGTTTCTGTGTGAAGTTTGGAGGTTCTCCCCGTGCTTCTGTGGGTTTCCTCCAGGTACTCCGGTCCACAGTCCAAAGATATGCACAATTGGCTAATTGGCTGTTCTAAATTGCCTCTAGATGTGAGTGTGAGTTTGAATGGATGTGCGTGTGATGGCCCTGCAATTACTGCCTGAAACATCTGGACAACTTCCTGTGCATGAGCCTTTACATTTATGCGTCAATAACCATATGGACTATAAATAAAAAAACATGCCAGTGTGCAAAACAGACAACAGGCAATAGCCAGACTATATGAGATTTTATACCCTGCATATTCACACACACACACACACACACACACACACACACACACACACACACACACACACACACACACACACAC
>JAOUQZ010000017.1:19856215-19884846 GCA_028564935.1 Neosilurus hyrtlii
ACACACACACACACACACACACACACACACACACACACACACACACACACACACACACACACACACACACAGACCAATCAGCCATAAAATTAAAACCACTGACGCGTGAACTGAATAATAAGCAATTATTGAATGAGGTGAAATACGATATGGAGAAGTATTTAGATCAGAGGTTCCTAAGCCGTATCCTGGAGGAAACCCTGTCCCGCTTTCCCTGTTGTGTCACATCTACTTTAAGTCATAAGGAGCTATTAATTAACTCATCAGTTAAATCAGGTGTGATCTGCACAGCAGGAGGTCCTCCAGGACCAGGGGTGGGAACCCCGGAGTGTCTGAGGCTGAGGCTGAAACCCAACCAATCAGCCTATTGCCGTTATACATTATTTTTCTTTCCATGCCTGATTCTTCTGCTCTCCCATTTCCTGAATCATTCAAAAGATGTTCCTTTTGAAATGAAGGCCGACCCCAAACCCACGTCCTAACTGAATGCTTTAGACAACACAAAGAAACACGCCACACACCACCACTTTCTCAAGGAAATCCAAAACCAGTTCTTTCTCTGAGGACTATTAAAGGTATCAGTCCAACAAGTTTAGAGAATCTAGCAAAAGCAAACACAGGACAGTGACACTGATAATGATCTGTCACAAGAGCTGAGAGGCAGCTTTGGATTAAAAAGGAAGACGAATAGAAGACATTGTGCGCGATATCTATCTATTCCATTATGGCCACTTTCATGGTGTTCTGCAATGTGTGTTTTCACTTAAATAGGTTACAAGCAACCCATTCACACTAACATTCACACCTAGGAACAATTTGGAACAGCCAATAAGCCTAAGGGGCATGTCTTTGGACTGTGGGAAGAAACCAGAGCACCCAGGGGAAACCCCCGCAAGCTTTGGGAGAAAATGCAAACTCCGAACAGAAACACCCGGTGTGACACAGTTTCTGTGAGGTGGACATGCTAGGGTAGCCTGGGGTATAGAGTGATAATAGAAACACAAACAAGTTTTCGGGTACTCTGGATTACTCCCACAGTCCAAAGGAAGTGCATGTTCCTTATTGCCCATAGGTGTGAGTGTGAATAGTGGTGCGCGTGTTGGCCCTATGATGTTCTGGCCTCCCTGCGACCCTTATAGGATTAAGTGGCAAATGAGTGACAGTAAGTGAGTGAGCTGTAGGATGTCATAGTGCATCATGCACCAGATCGAGGAAAAGAGTCTCTGACACCCACAACTGTCCTAGTCGAGGACCTGTGTGCAACATATAGATTATATGAGCAAACGTTTATGGACACTTGGCCATCAGACCCATATGTAGCTTCTCCCCAAAGTTGATGCGACAAAGTTGAAACACAATTGTGCAGAATGTCTTCCTCTGCTGTTTCCCTTCCTTAGAGCTAAGAGACTCCAATCTGCTCTAGCACTCTATTCTAATGTCCCCCTTGTGCACACACTGAGCTCCATGAAGACATGACTTGCCAAGGTTGTAGTGGGAGAACGTGAGTTGCTTGCACAGAGTGCTGAACGTGTTTGGGATGAACTAAAATGCCAACTGCCCCAGGTGTCCCCAATAAATGGGCAGATGAATGATCACAAATCCCTACATCTGCACTCCAAAATCTAGTGCAGGGCCTTTTTTTTATAAAAAAAATTTAAGCTATTTATTATAGCTGCAAAGTGGAACGAAAAATGGAGTCCAAACGTCAAGAAGCACATAAAAGGATTATGGTCAAGAGTCCACAAACTTTTGTCCATACTGTGCATGATAGGGGCTTAACCGGAAACATGGGCTTTTTAGATGTATTCTCCAGCAATCGTATACTGTACATACCGTAGAATCAATGCTAGTTATAATCTGTATCATTATGGCAGAGACATGAGGCAGCCTGAAATGCAAGGCTGTACGATGGCAGCGCCTTTGGCTCCTAGTTGACTGCATTGTAATAAAGACAAGTGTGAACTCAGCATGCATGTCAGACTGTAAAAGAATGCTAACCCCAACAGGTGAGGAAGATTAGCTCAGCTCACCTGGGACTGTATGCAATAAAAGATGTTGCACAGTCTCATTGTGACCCTTGAGCGCCCAGTGTGTTCTTTCTAAAATGGAGAGTTCAGGAAGTTGCTGGCACACTGTAAAGGTGTGGTGACAGGTACCGGAATGCCAAATCTTATGATAAAGCACGTCCATAATGCCAGGCATTCTGGGGGGTAAATGGACATTTGCCTTACCTTACCCCAAGCTAGATTTCCTCCGAGTGTTTTTTTGTTTGTTTGTTTGTTTGATTGTCTTTTCTAGCTGCTTGCATGGCACCTGGTAAGAACATGCCCATTGTGAATAAAGGAGATTGAAGGAAGTGGAATAAGTAGCCTGAAATATTTCCCCTCCCTTCTTTGATCTGTTCAAACATTACATGTTTGCTCTGGGCACGCCACTAGGAGGAAGGACAGAGAGGCATACTGAAAGCTTTATCTTCTGGATGGGACAATGTTCGAGGGAGTTTCCCGAACTCAGAGCATAGAGGAGCTTGGTGACAGTTGCTGTTTGGAGGTATCTGGTTTCTTCTGGAGCTTCGCCCCGACACCACCCCCTCCACCCACCCCTTGCTTTCTCACTGCTGGGTTTGTTTGTTGTAGCCTGGCCCTTGGTGAGTTATGCAATGTTTATAAAGGATTTAAAGGAACAGGTCATTAATAAAGTAAAATATTAAGCCAAAAAAAAGCTTAATTCTTAAACATTAGAATGGAAATAAAGGAAGAGAAAAATAAATCAGCGGGATGTAGGAAACATAGCCACTTGTTAAGAACTAGATTGAAATATCAGTATATTCTTCAGTAAGTATGCTAGATATCTAAACATGACCATTTGCTACTGCTGAGCCGCCCAATCCTACTTTTAAGGTCACAAGGAGGCTAGCAGCCATGTCAGCTGACACTGAGTGAAGGTGGGGTAGATCCTGAACACAAACAACCATTCACACCTACACCCTCACCTAGGGACAATTTGGAACAGTCACTTAGACTAATGTGCATGTCTTTGGACTGTGGGAGAAAACCAGAGTACCCAGAGAAAACCCATGCAAGCACCGTGAGAACATGTAACCTCCACACAGTAACACCCGAGGTTCGGACTCGAACCCAGGACCGTCTCGCTGTGAGGTGGACGTTCTATCCACTACACCACCATGCCACTTCGAACTAGAACTGTAAGATTTTAATTTTGAACTGCTGTTAACTTACCAGGGATTAAGAAATAAAAGATGTTGTTAAATATTACCTTTATATCTGCCGAGCTTGTTTATAAAATCATCACTGATAGAGTGTATCTTTCCTTCCTCATGAAGTTCCCATGTCACCTTTAATCTACAAACAAAGGCAAAACACAAAATCTCGACAAAATCTCGACAAGAGCACACAGGTAGCCACTCATCATGGGCATGAAGAATAACCCTGTTAGATTCATGAAAATTACCAGCTTTCATTTCTGGTGGAGAACCACAGTCATGAAACATGGCTTAGATGTTTATCCTGCGGGCGGCCTGGTGGCATAGTGGTAAGCACATCCACCTCACAGCAAGAAAGTTCCGAGCTTGGTGAGGGTATTTCTTTGTGGGGTTTGCATGTTCTTCCTGTGCTTGCATGGGTTTCCTCTGGGTACTCAGGTTTTCTTCCCGACTCATTTTCTGTTCCAAATTGACTCCTGGGAGTGAGTGAGTGAGTGTGTGTGTGCGTAAAAGGTTGTGTGTGAGTTGGCCCTGTAATGGATAGGCGAGATGTTCATGGTGTACTCCACCTTCGCCCAGAGTTGGGTGAGATAGGCTCCAGCCTCCCTACAACCCTAGTAGGATTAAACAGCTCGGCAAATGAGTGAGTAAGTCATTGGGTGTATGTCCTGTGCCTTGTCCGTTGTCCGTGTGTGCCCCACACAAGAAAACCCAATAACGCTGCAAAGTTGTTGAGCTGACGCTGATTGGCTCTTATGTATTGCTGACGTACATGACGATAAGCAGCATTTAAAAAACAAAGCTGAGACCCAAAAAATGTAGGCTCATACACCACCACTCAGACTCGCACAGAATAAAAACACAGTCTAACTCAGGTGGGCAGGCAAACTTACAGGTGAATAAATGTTTGTGGAGCAAACTTCGAAATTAAAAGTTTGACAGAACACAAACTTGTTCAACGGATAATTGAACTAACAGAAAGGTGATTAAAAAGTAAACGCAGGCTCAGACACTTATCAAGAGATCTATCAGAAGCAGTGCCTAAATCTATATATTATGTACATGAGAGGCCAAAGCCCTCAGCACACCATACACAGGTTAATTCTTGTGTGTGGGTGGGCTCATCCATAAGGCTATGGTGGAGACCACAAAAACAGCTGCACTGCGGGCCACTGATGTCCATGCGGACCCATGTTCTTACCTGCAGACAGAGTTGCACGTTGCACTACGGCTTTTCTAATGAAATACTCAGTGTCTCGGGATGGTGGGTGGGGTTATTTTAGTCCCAAAATGCACCATTGGTTGAAAGAAAGTATGAATAGGTCCGATGACTAAGACTGCAAGGAAGGTTCTGGAAACTCATTTGGCCAAGGGTGAAGGGAGGGGACAACCTCCATTCTTTCTTTAAACTTAACAAAGACGATGACAAAGCAATACTGTAAAAGGCTGAAAAAAAAACACCACAGACTGATGAAAAAAAAGACAGAAAAGAAATCAAGGTGCAAACAGTCAGTCGCTCTGAACAGGAAACGCAGTGGTCAGCCAGCAGAAGAAGAGGGGATCTGATAAACACCAGAGCAACAGGCACAGATCAACTGCGTCACACATCTCACTGTCTCTCACACACACAGCCCTGTGACTGGCAAGACAAAAACAGTACCGCATTACATGAACGCTCTTCTCACACCGTATCAACATTACCCTACCACACAGGATCAGCTCTATTCATATGATATAAACTAGGATCCATTTCATATTATTCAAATCTACTGAGATTATAATCTTCTAAGCACACAGGTGCCAAAACTATTATTTTAATCTGCAAAGTCTGATTAATTCTCCGTCTAACCATGTAGCCAAAACTCCAAATCATAACATTACCTTGTGGCCAATGCGAGGCACATCTTCAACTGTTTCTTCGAGCTCGTCCAATAGAATTCCACCTGAACAGACGCCTAGGCAACCTTATTGGACGAAAGAGCTGTCACTCAGCTGCGGCTGCCTGACAGGGCTGTTTTCAGAGATCTAGCACATGTGAACTGGCTGACAGCCAGAACACAGTCACCAAGAGAACAAGGTAAACAATTTGTCTCTCGCTCTTTCATTCTTTCTTCCTGATCTGTAGGCGTGACATTTAGAGCCTTTTATGAGCGGTCCTGTTTTCTTGAGGTGTCCTCACATTTCAGGGAAGAGGGAGATGCAGAGAAGGAGAACTGACAAAGCAAAATATACTGGAGTCCGAATGTAGCAGATAGGGCTGAGTCACACACACACACAATCTTGTCCATTTCTATTTGTGGGGACTCTCATTGACATAATGCATTCCCTACCCTGTCACCCTAACTTTACCCATCACAACAAAATGCTGAATGCCAAACCCTAACCTCAGCCTAATCCTAACCTGATCCCTAAAACCTTAGTCTTAAGCCTCAGACAGCCTTTTAAAGAAGTGAGGACCAAACAAATGGTCCTCACGTCCTAAAAATGTCCTCATAGTGCTGGTTAAAAAGCGTCCTCAATATGTAGCTTGAACAAGTACACCGGACACACACACACCCACACACACACACAGCTTCCAGTGCAATTGAGGGACATGCTAACCAAAGGAGCCGCAGTCCAATTCTTACAAAACCGCCCCGATTTACCAGCACATTCTGCCCTGATGTTTGTGTGTGTGTGTGTGTGTGTGTGTGTGTGTGTGTGTACCAGGAGATCACAGATGTAGTCCTCACCAGCATAGTTCTCATTCACAATCCTTACAAACGGCAAAATATCCCGACAGAATAGTGTCATCTAGCCTACACCTGAGCCCCGGCGAAGGTATTAATGCCCCAGTGCAAAATGTGTATGGTTTTTATGACAAGGCCAAATATGTGACAGTGCAAAGTGCTTCTTCCTCAACAAGGCTCGGATGGTCACTGGACTGTAATGAGGTATAAATCCGCTGTTACTAAAAATACATAGTTGTATATGTTTCTCTTATAGCCGACATACCTACAACAGACTTACACTGTGCTCACTGCTTCCTCATTGGTTCAAATCATGTAGAGGGTGAAGGTGTTGCAGTTCTGTTCTACACACTGGTATGTCTTTGGAAAGGATGTCTATCACCTTTCTCCACGAATATAGGAACCTTCCAGAACAAGAGCTCTGTCTTTAACCCTTCACCTGCCCGCACGCATGCTAATACGCTTTCGACGCCATCCCGTACGCACATACATATGTATATTTATATATATACATAAATATGGAGAGAGCGAGCAAGATATATATATATATAAAAAAGTATGTCAGCTTCCTCAGCATCGGTGTTGGAACCCATAGCTGCGATTCCGTAAGTGCGGACTCGGGCGTCAGAGGCAGAGAGAGAGAAAAGGGTGGTTGAGAATGAGGATGGAGAGGAAAAAGAGTAGGATGAGAGGCGAACGAGTAGACAGAGGGCTGAGGCTCACTCACGGCCGCTCTTGGGCAGGAGAAAAGCATGCGATTCGGACTCCTGTCCTCCTAGCTGCTGCTTTCCTCTCGATGTGAAAACGTGACGTAGCAACTAATCCAAAAATCTTGCCCTCCCTGTCTCTCTCTCCTGCTCTCTTGGTCACCCGCCCTTCTTCCACGATCACTCCTCCCATTCCTGATCGCTCTATTTTCATTGGCTTGTAAAAGCAGAATAACTTTTTTTTTAGACTGATACACATCCGTACAAATAGATGTCAGTGACTTTGCAAGCAAACAAATGAATATCTGCTGCAAACACTCATGCTCCCATAATGCCTTTCTCCCCTGCTCTGTATCCCTTTCTCCCTCACTGTTTCCCTCTCATGCACACAGTGTGACGCAGCATTTAATTCTCCAGGCTTTTCTCCGCTCTCTGTTATGGCTACGCAAGCCATTCTTCATAAGCCCGGCATCACAGTGGCTCTGGTGCTACAGTGTCTGGAATAAGAAAGTTAAAAAGACAGAGCATTCGCTTGTTTACAATTAAACGGACACGGCCATCACTCCTCTCTTCGCCTCTGCCCTCCTTTATTTGGGTCTACCTCCCTGTTTCTCCTTTCTTCCCTCTCTTCCTCCAGTGTCTCATCTTTTTTTGTGTGTGTGTGTGTGTGTGATTACACACTCGCGTCTCGGTGAACTGAGATGACTGCGCTTGCCCGATCACCTGACAACCCACAGCTTTTAAAGGCACATTGCTAAGCTGAGCAATCGTTACGTAACAGCGAGGCTGCTCTGTTTATTTTGTTGCCCCTCGTTGGTCACATCCTTGAAGGACATTTGCTAATATCAGACCTCGCATTTATCATGAATAACTCACTGATGAGGAGAAAGGGATGGTTGAAATCCCTGTAGTTGAAAAGTCAACAATCAATGCTATCAATGTGGAAACACAAGGGATATAAAGAGCTATACCAAGTAAGGCTATGTGAGCTAACAGTAACAATGAAATTGTAACACCAATCCCATCCCTTAAACAAAATGTCTTCATGCTTGTATTTGCCTAAAAACAACAGGAAATAGATGGGTATTATATAAAAAGCAACAGGGAGGTATCGGTTTTGAAATTCTGCCACAGGCAGTGAAACAAATGGTTACTGAGAGTAAATACCAGGGAAGCTGTGCTACCAGGGGACATCCCGTGAACTTTTCATAGACTTCCCCTTCCTGTTCTGGCTGAGACCATGAAAAGGTTCAAAATCTGCATGGCAAAAGACTGCGTAAAGATATTTACTTTAAGAATATTTACTTCTCACAGAATAGCTTTATTATTATTATTATTATTATTTTGGCATTATAGGCACAATGTACAGGTGGTGCCATCAACTGTAAGAGTTACCCATTAGGGGGAATTACAACATGTTATTTAATAATTATGATTTGACAGTAAAGCAGATGATAACTATGCTTATTTCTTACACAGGCAAAAATAAATAAACAAACAAATGATTTGTTTACACGTAATATACATAATATAATAGCGGTGCCCCATCAGCATGAAAGATGACTTTGATGGTTGTCCAGTGTCCATGCCACGACAGGAAACCCAATAAAACTGCCACTTCACCAATAAAAAAAACCAGATTATTTATTCTTAAAAAACCAAACAAACAAAAAAACCCTGGAAAAATACAGACTCATATACCACCGCTCAGATTTGCACAGAATAAACACCGTTATGTTATCTCCGAACGACAATAAAAGCGGGTTTCAAAGTCTTGTGGTCTGTTTCGGCACGGAGATACACGAGCCTTGATCAGTCACCTGATCACCGGGTAACATTCCGTTAAAGTACAGCTTAATTAAGTCACGTATTTCCATTTATATACTTTTATAAAAATACTATATATTCATATATACATAAATATATATATATATATTTTTTTTTTTTCTTCTGTGCCCCCTTACGGGCCCCGAAATATTTTAACCTTGGATTTGCCTATAAAGACACTGCAGCTTTGATTGTCTGGCATCACCGTTATGTTATCAGGTGGTCAGGTGACTGATCAAGGTTGGTATATCCCCTGCATTACTTTATTTACTTTGACATACTGAATTAACACATTGGACCTAAAATTATGCAAAAAAAAAAAAGACATAATACAAGTGTGAAACACTTACACTGTGAAAAACACAAACATGTTTAACTTACCATTTTTATAACTTAGAATGCAAAAATAAATTGTAAACATAAAAAATTATGTGCAAATTTAGCACTGACATTCCTAGCATGTGTTACTCCTCCTGTTGTCCATTTGATGGCAGCGCTTACCTCCAGAATGCCTTGCGTTTTTGTTTTTTTGTTTTTTTTCATGCCTTGTAAATTAAGTTAAAAGTATTAAATTATTAATCATAACTCTGATTTTACTTGGCCTATCAACACTATTTAAATACGGGTATAACACAGTTTGAAGTCTGCATTTATGACACAAGTTGAAACAGAGACTTATCAATACTGCGGTTTCCTGCTACGCCATCTTAAATAGCCACGTGATTTGGATGCGCCAGCACGTCCAGTGACTCCCAAGGGTTAAAGAAAACACGGAACATGAACTCATTAAACAGATGTGCCAGATTGGCATACTACCAAGACAGGTGATACAAATGAAATGAGTGAAAGGAGGTGAAAAGAAAACTTAGTGATAACCTTTCCTTCTTTCATTTCAAACTGTAGTCAGGAAAAGCAGGAGAGATTTGTTTATTTATTTATTTATTTCCTCCAGGGCTCAACCCTTAAAGAAGTCGCACTACTCATAACACTAGCCTTGGACACCTATTGGTAGAGATATCTACAGGAGCTCTGCCTTTAGGCAGTGACTGAATCTACATATTACAATATGGGCACTGTGGCATCCTGGTTAGCATATCCACCTCTCAGCAGGATGGTCCTGGGATCGAGTCCCAGGCTCAATGAGGGCATGTCTGTGTGGAATTTTCATGTTCTCGCTGTACTCTGGTTTCCTCCCACAGTCCAAAGACATGCAAATTAGACTAATTTGCTGTTCCAAATTGAGCCTATTTATGAGTGTGAATGGTTGTATGTCTGTGCTCCCTGTGATGGTCTGACAAGCTGTTCAGGGAGTACCCCACTTTTGCCTGAAGTCAACTGGGATGGGCTCCAAACTCCCTGTGACCCTAATAAAGGATAAAGTGGTTCAGAAAATGAGATTAGATGAGAATGGATTATCCCCTGCCATCTCTGAGGTCAACACTTTTGGCATGACTACATTGCCCAGCATGCTACTCTCTTTGACATTACACTCAGAGAAGAGGCAGGTCTAGCAGGTCAGCAAGTATGGCAAGCGGCAAGCAGATCACACATACGAATAAGCCTCTTAGTGGTCAGTTTAAATACGACACTGCAATCGGCACACCAAGGGACCATTACCACAGTGTTTCATCATTGAGTTGAGAAATCATTTCTACCAGAGTTACAGGAAGTACTGCCAGTAGTGTGCTGTGTGACGAAGCTCGAGCTGGGGCGCTGTATATCAAAATCAGTCTCCGAGCTTGGTTTTGGTTTATTTATCTGCCTAAATGAGATAGATTACACAAAATTCAACTAGCTGGTTAGAGTCCACTCTTAAGAGCATATTTGATTCTAATTTTATTAAATGTTTTTAACACAGACAGTCTAAAAGTCAGAGAAAGCTTAATATCTTATTAATATTTATTCGTTGATATGCTTAATCCTGCTAGGGTCACGGAGAGGCTAGAGCCTACCACAGCCAACATTGGCTGAATGCGGGGTACACCTTAATCAGCTCGCCAGACCATTACAGGGCCAAGACACACAACCATTATCACTCACAATTACACCTAGGGGAAATCTAGAACAGCCAATTAGACTAATGCGCATGTCTTTACAGATGTTTTGGGGAATAGAATTCCAGAGGTGAGGGGCAGTACGGCTGATAGCTCTGAAGCCGAGGTCTCACATAACCAGAAGAACTATACGGTAGATGAATGTTAGCCATCCAGTGGTTATTATAGCGTAAGTGATCCAGGCGTATTTCTATGAGAGCCGGGAAGCTACCTTGCTTTCTGAGTAGGCATGACGTCCATTCACGGAAATTCTGGTCATGTTGAGTGCAGGCTCTATTCAGCTGCTGCAATTGTGAGGCGTACATAGCCTCCTGGATGGTAACATAGATTTCTCTGGTGGTTAAAGTGTACATGGAATGATGACTGCTACGTATGCATCACAGTTACTGCCAGTAGACATGTTGTCATGACATATCGTTGTGATGGAGGCAATGCAGATATTCACGTTCCTCAGACAAATACATTAATATTGCCCATATATTTGTGACAGACTGCCACCAAAATCCGCCTGAGTGGTCATGGAATGGCCACAGTGGTCCCAGTCATGGTGCTCACGTATTACCGGCTCACCTATCAAATGTGAGACTTGCGATTAATCCCCAGTCTGGTAAAGTAGGCAGAAGGTTCTATATGGTGAGACTGGTAGAAGAGGAGGATCTTAGAGAAGACAAAGTCTTGTAGCCAAAAAGGAGGAGATCAGAGAGATACGGAGGTGTCACATGGGTTATGTAGTGTCTGGAAAGTGAGAAGCAAAATCTTGAAATCGATATCATATTTTACCAGTCAATTTGCTGGAGAACAGGGGTAATATTCAACTATATATTCTGTAATGATACAGCCAGCTGTATTCTGAACTAGTTGAAGTTTATGGAGGAGTTCGTATGGAGGACCAGAGAGGATTGAGTTGCAGTAGTCAGTGCAAGATGTAACTAGAGCATGTACAAGAATAGCAGTGCTGTTAGATGTAAGAAACTGCCTGGATAGAAATATGCAGACAGTGATGACATAAATGTGTGCTTTGAAGAGTAAAGTATTCTCACGGATGACACCCAAACCCTTCACTTGGGAGGAGGAAGAAACCAAGAACACTGGCAAAGGTCAGAGAACAATTTCATGTTTTAGTACCTAAGAAGAAACCTCTGGTTTAATTACTACTAATATAAAGGACAACCAAGATTTAAAATCCTGTACGCAAGCAGACTTGGGTGACATCTTTATAGAGCTGGGTGACAAGAAAGTAGCCTGAGAATGATTAACAGCCCAGAATCCCAGAAACCAAAGGGTCAAAACAGATATCTTAGAACATGAGTTGCTATGTAGGTTTACAATCATGCATCGCACCAGATGTTGAACAAAGGTCAACCTTCAGCAGTACCGAGGGTAGAACAGGGTCATCAGCAGGAGGTATCTGGAGCATTTCAGCATTAGGCTTTTATTTAGTCCTAAAGTAAATTTGCTATTTAATAGAATAATATACTACTTAGTCTGACTGATGAAGATACCTTGACAGAACTGCAATCAGGCATTGAACATGCGCTTTATTCCTTCTTTGAAACTGAAACACAAGAAGACTGTGTGGGAAGACACCAAGACAACAGGAAAACACACAGATGAACCATGTTTGCTGCTAACAAGTTGCTACTGTAGAGGAAAACTCATCCCCTGGGGGCAGGACATATACGTTTCCGAAAGAACAGATGAGAATCCCCATGTTGCATCTTATTAGGCTGTGTCCACACTAGGCTGAATAAATTTGAAAGCACACACTTGATTTAAATTACTGTTCACGCCCATTCACACTCACATTCACACCTAGGGGCAATTCGGAACAGCCAGTCATGCTAAATCAGCATGTCTTCGGATTGTCGGAGGACACCGGAGTAACCCACACAAGCACAGGGAGAACATGCAAACTCCACACAGAAACACCTCTGCAGAGCCTGGGACTCGAACCCACTACCTTTTTTGCTGGGAGGCAGATGTGCTAACCACTACGCCACCATGCTGCCGAGAAATAATTACGTATTTTTTATTTTATTTTTTTAACGTACACTTGTTAGTACACGTAAAATGGAATAGATTCAAGTATAATCACAAGGGTTATGGTGTAAACATGCTCAGACATGCTTCACAGCAGCTGGATATGAGATGAACTGCCGCAGTAACCCTGATATCAGCTATACATCATGCAGGGTAGAATAAAGGTTGGAACCGAAGGAGGTGCTGGTATTAGTTAATGGATGACTGTATGAGTTAACAAACATCCGGGTAATGCTGTAATTCTGAAGACTATTCCGCTTTGAGGAATAGTTGATATGACAGAGGGCCAAGCCTGTCTTACTGACTTCCATCACAGACCATACAGAGAGGAAACTGTTGATTTCAAACAGCAGAGGCTTCCTTCAAGACGCTGTAATCCAAGTAAGCTATTCGGAACAGGAAATATCCCCTCTATCTCAAAACAAATGTCTATAATAATGAGGTCACACATGGACCATTATTTCCTCTACTGAGTGCCTTGTCAATAAAACACTCATTACATGCATGTTATTTCCTTTTCCAGTGGCTCATTTCGTGTGTGTGTGGCTCATGGTAGCTAATGAGCCATGTTAACCCAGGTCCTTCCTTTCAGCTATTTCTATATTCTCTCTTTCAGCAGGAGGTGACAGGCCAGTTAATTTTAGCTGTGTCATCTCTCCTGCGTGTTCCACTTCCTGCAGCTCAATTCGTCAGCAGTAGAGACCGCCTCAGGGCCTGGTCAAAGAATAGCAGTTTTTTATTGCCTTGCTGCAAGCCTAGGTTCCCGTTGACCTTCCTACATGAACCGTCTGCACCTCGGACTTTCAGAAAAGCCATAGAAAATTATGTCTTTAAACAACATGTAAAATACAGCAATCAAAACTGAACAGTGAGATTCTGACTAGTCGGAATAAAAAACACTAAGAGGATGAAACTCTAGACAGAAAATTGCACACTCAACAAGGTCATATTGCAAAGCTTACCTGCAGAGAGCTGCAACTATCAATTACATAAGAAATACAGTATCCTACCAATTATTTGCTAGAATATGTGAGCAATTCAGTAAAAAAATTATTGTACATGGTAAGCAATCCATGACTTTACAAATCACTTTTTTTTCTTTTACATTTCATGGCAGGAAAATTTCAAAACTAGTTTTCCCCTAAAATTGCTAAAATAAATAACACAAATACAAATATTATTAAAAATTGGTGTCTATTAAGCTATAACTGCTACTTACAGCACCTTACATTATCCTTCTGTGTGTGTGTGTGTGTGTGTGTGTGTGTGTGTGTGTGTGTGTGTGTGTGTGCGTGTGTGTGGACATGACATGTTTGACGCAGGAAAAATGGGCAAATACGAGGATCTGAATGACTTTAACAAGAGCCAAATTATAATGGCTAGATGACTAGAACCACAGGTTGTGTGGGGTGTCCTGGTATGAGGTGGTTAGCCCCTACCAAAGGTGGCACAAAGACGGATAAACCGTGAACATGGAACTGACACCTTGGGCTCACTGACATTTATAGAGAGTGAAGGCTATATATATATATATATATATCTCTCTCGTTATGGCTGACTGGTATATATAATGCTGTAATGGCTGACTGGTGTATGCATATCGTTATGACTGATTGGTGTATACACATATTGTTAAAGCTGATTGGTATGTGTAGTCAGAATGTTTGTGTAGAAGAGAACACTGCTTGTGAGTTTGCCCCAGTGTTGTCATGATAACTAACTAGCCACATAATATCAGAGTCATGAACAGATTTCATGCTACATATAGAAGAAAATGTCATTCCTTGATGAACAGTCTTACTTCCAGTGTATCTTTCAGCGTTTGCAACTGTGCTTTCACAAATTGACTGCAGCAAACTTTCTCATTGGGGTTCATGGTGTAACAGATTTAGTCTCATGCCTCCATGAGGAGATAATCCTGCTTACAAAATAGCAGATTAATTAGTCATAACTCAATTTCTATTCTTAGTCTTAACTGGCTGTTCTTTGTTGTACCTTTGATAAGACACTGCATAGTTTTAGTTAGCTAATGCGTTCTTGTAGGGATGCGTGGGCAGACCAATAACCCACAGTTTGACCTGTGAATCAGGTGGGGTCATGTGAACCTATTCAAAAAATGCCATGGACTTGGGTGGAAAGGGGTCAAAAACTTTTTTTTCTTACTCTGTGGTATGAATGCCAGTGCTATATAGGCTAAAGCTGTCAGTTTGCAGCTCAGGTCAGGTGGTTGAATAACATGTTTTTTTGAGTAAGACGATGGCGGTTGACCCTCTGAAAGCTGGGGTTGGGCTCGGGTTAGACCCTCCACTGCCTACAGGATCCTTCGAGGTCCACTCTGACTGCTGGTTCGTTCACAGTAGGGTCATGCATGAGAAGGGGGACACAGGAGCATTTCATTGGATATTTCCCAATCGAAGTCAGTTAGTAGTCATTGGTTGGTGTTTTACAGGATTTCAAGGTTCACAAGCTCCAGGGTTTGCAGTATAGTATGCACGCTGTATATTTTCCAAAATGCTGATATCATTTATCTTTTTAGGTACCGCCCTCCTTACTCCTTTCATCCTTACTCATCGCTGTACTCATCTGCAGTCAATTAGAAAGCATCAGCTCTTTGTGCAACAGTAATTAAAGTCTGCGCAGTCTGTCGTATAAATCAATCACAGACATATCCCATAAAAAGGAGCTTTGGAGCAGACACTTTCATTCAATGAGTCACTGCAATTAAAGTATGACAGATCCAGGATGCTTTTTTTTAGCCCTTATATGTGAGTTATAAATGCAAACTTACCCTGTTTGGTAGCACTCTTCACTGCAGATTAACTGTAAAACATGAAATGCATCAAAGATCCAATAAATTTTAGTAAATCATGACGTGCCTTCTTACTTGTGATATGTAATTTTACATATTCACCAGACAAATTTCAAAGGGAAAACTAAACCCAAACTTAATAAAATAAAAACAAACAAACAAAAAATTTTTATATATATATATATATATATATATCCATGTGCATCAGAACGTGCTATTATTATTATAACCTTAAAGTTCGCGTACATACATACATAGTAGCATCATCACACAGTAAAAATAAATTCTTACACGATAAAATCATATTTTTGTACTGCAAAAAGTAGAACGGGAATGACATGAAAGGAACAGTAAACGTGGAAGTGTTGTGCATTAAATGCAATGTGGTATACACTATGTGTTCATGTAAACAAGCAGATGCCTGTCTAATGTATGTAAATGTAATGTGGTATTATGTGCCTAGTTTTATTTTATTCAGAGGTTCATTAGTTTATATCTGATTAATTTACTATCTGTATACTGTTATTTTTGCTGTTGTCTTGCCTTATTGGAACTGACGCAGCCACGTCCTACTCTCGCGATTTTGTACTCATATGAGGTACCTATACATATGACGGCCCTTTCAAATACTCTCTAACTCACTCATTTGCCAGATTGTTTAATCCTATTTGGGTCGAGGAGAGGCTAGAGCCTACCTCAGCCGACACTGGGTGAAGGCAGGGTACACCCCAAACAGCTTGCCACACAATTGCAGGGCAACACACACAACAATTCACTCACACACACTCACACCTTGGGGTAATTTGGAACATTCAGTTAGCCCAATGTTTATGTCTTTAGACTGTGGGAGGAAACCGAAATACCTGGTTGAAACTCATTTACGCAAAGCCCACACAGAAACGTCTGAGGCCGGGAATCGAACCCAAGGCCTTGCTGTGAGGAGAACGTGCCAACCACTACACCACCATGCCACCCCTTTACAAACGGACTAAGGCAAGATGCTGAATGCATGTTTGACACTTTTGTATATGTATTTAAAAAACACCTGAGGATAAAAATATACATATTTTTAGAGTAACAGCAAGACAGCAGAGTTTGGAAGGTTTTCCTTTAATTCTGCTCTAACAGCTTTTTAAAACTTTGTGCCATCTTTATTTTGCATGGTAGCATAAACTACATTCAGAAACGTAAAGTTTTGACATTTTTGACCTCTACAGTACATATTTTTCCAAACACAACAAATTAATGTTGATGTTCTTTAAAGTATAAAACTAGCTTCCAACTCTAATAAGGTCATTTTATGAGTACGCACATCATTTTTTGTATAGTCCCACCTGTTTTTCAACAACAGCACAGAAACTGAAGACAGACAGGCCTGTAGGAAGTACTGATGAGTGTAACGATTTCCATTTCCTAAAAAAAGGAAGACAATCCTTAGAAACGTTATTCATACCGACAATAAAATTTTATTTTATTTATTTCCACATTTATTCATTTTCTGAACCGCTTAATCCTAATTAGGGTCGCGAAAAGGCTGGCGCCCATCTCAGCCGACTCTGGGCGAGGGCTGAGCACACCCTGGACAGCTCGCCAGGCCATCGCAGGGCAGAAACACGTTGACAACAGTGCTTCCTACTCTTTAACATATACACACAATCATATATAAATATATATATATATATATATTTAGCCTTTTCACTAGTGAATATCTGATGTGTTTTCCAGTTATCAGTTCATTTTGGATAAAGATCATTGGCTTAGTATATTTTATTCACCTGTTCTACATCTTGTTTTGGTTCTGTATCTGTTTACAATAACAACAATAACAATTACAAGACCATGTGACTGGAGGAACGATTTTGCGTATGTGCGATAACTTGTTGAATGTCTGGGTTCCGGTTCCGGTTTCGAGTGAACGCTGGCGTGACTTGCTGCTGCAGATCACCGGCAATCCTTGGACCTTTTAAAATATATATATATATATATATATATATTATTTATTTATTTATTTTTTTTTAAATGTGTTTTTTTCCCCTTGCATTTTTATCTATTTTGTATATTTTGTGCTTTTGTTGTTCTTATCTGTACGGTGACCTTGAGTGCCAAGAAAGGCACCTTTAAATAAAATTATTATTATTATTATTATTATTATTATTAACTTGGCAGCGCAACACCAATTCGTAGAAAGTGCAAAACTCTGACATCAAGTGTTCCGGGCTCACGCTGTTCTCAAGATAGCAGTGTTTACTAATATGGCACCCGGTGCAGGAGTCATTGACACTCGCGTACAGGAGTAAGCAAACAGTTTCAGAAAGACATTGTGGCCGATTTCATTTCATTTCCAAGAGGTAACACGATATTTCATCTTTATTTAATATACCTGGGAACGGAATGGGAAACTTTAACATTACATGTCATTAAATGTTAGGGTATGAATTAAGGTAGGAGGGTGGCATGGTGGTGTAGTGGTTGACAAATCCTCCTTACAGCAAGAAGGTCCTGGGTTAGAGTCCTGGGCTCAGCCAGGGTGTTTCTGGGTGGAGTTTGGATGTTCTCACGGTTTATGTGTGGGTTTCCTCCGGGTACGCCGGGTTTCTCCCACAGCCCAGAGACATGCTCATTAGGCTAATTGGCTGACTCATTAGGCCAAAGCTTACAACGGTTTCTGTAGCACGAAGTGACTGTTCGAAATTGCCCCTAAGTGTAGGTGTTTGCCCGGCGATGAACTAGCGAACTGTTCAGGTAGTACTCCGCGTTTGCGCAGAATCGGCTGAAGTGGGCTCCGTCCTCTCCGCAACCCTAAATCGGCTGAAGTGGGCTCCGTCCTCTCCGCAACCCTAAACAGGATTAAGCGGTTCGGTGAAGGGATGAAACGTAATGGATGGATTAATGTTAGGATAAAAAAAGGTAGAATATGAAAGAATTGTTCATTCTCTACAAGCCGACGCACAAGTTCAGACAACGCGGAGGAGGAGGGTTTTGTGTGTTTACTTTATAAACCAGATGGGTACTGAAGTAGGCTTTCGGTGTCAGGATACAGGGCTTGATTGTATTTCGGGGAATCAGCACCGTCTCTCCTTCCTGTTCCTGCTGTTGATCCTGAGATGTTTTGTTCTGCTCAATTCATCACATGAAATGTGACGTAACGCAATGTGTGTCAGAGGTTACGCACAACAGTGACACCTAGCGGCGGGCCGCCTGTAACTCCAGCCTTGTTTACATCGGAAATACAAGGTGCGCACTTGGATAACAGGACTGAGCGTGGAATAGAGGCATGACATTGATGCCGGGGGAAGGGGGGGGGGTGAGGGTTGGGGAGAACTATCATATGGTGTATAATAAATATTAAGTAAGTTGAAAAAAATATAATAGTAGAAGATTACAACTAAAACTAAATAACAAACCACAGGTAAAATATAATGGGGTGTAATAAAACCTTATAAATTAGAATCACCTTGTATATAATATTCAGGCAGATTTGCTTTATTGGATTAATGAAGGAAGCAGAAATGTGTAAATGGTCCAGGGGAGGAGAGGGGAAGGGAAAATATGAACTGCGTAACACGCCATCAGACACACACACACACACACACACACACGCGCGCGCGCGCGCTGATGTCGCATCGACAAACCCCACCTATATGCTTGTTTTTTCCCTTAACCCGGACAACACAAACTTCATCACTGACGCCCTTTAAACCCCCCTGTCCCAAAAAACACGCATCCAGCTCGTCCTCTGCATCACATCCAGAAGATTTCTGCACCGCACCGACTTTACTGCGGTAGATAACAGCAGGATGGATAGAGGGATAGAGGGATAGAGGGCAAAATATTAAAGATCAAAGCCTGTATAACTTCAATAAACCTGTATATAAGTGCTTTCCTTTCTTCAGAGCCACATACATATATACACACACATTAACATTATATTATATGTAGATTACTGTGCAAGCAAAAACTTTCCCCACATGGTCTGGGACACATGGAAAGATCATAAATAAATAAATACGCAGAGCTCTTATAAATAACATGGGGACTCTTTCTCCACTCACCTGCTGCCGGTGTGGCCGATCGGACGCCCTTCTCTTCTTCATCAGTCGAAGGAATTGTTTGCTTTTCTCTATTTCCTCCCAGGAGTCGCACAGCCGCTCCGCGTTTCCGACATGTCTGTCCCGAACACCTTGTTCAAGCGCATCAGAATTTCCACAGCGCCACATTTGAACCCCGCCCCACTTTCACACACCCCCAGCTTCCTATTCGTCGCCGCCTTTTCCCGTCATCGCGATCACATGCTCCGGACGCGTGTTTACAAACACTCCACTCGGTCACGTGGCGCGGAGCCATTTTGACATGCGTGGGCCAGCAGGACGCTCCACTGCTGCGGTATTCGATCTACACCCTGCTGGAGTCGCACATCAGCACAAAGCACATCAGCACAACACACATCATCACAACACACATCAGCACAACACACATCAGCACAAAGTAGCTGGAGATCTAAATCCTACTGAGAATAAACTACAGCTGTACTTAAAGGGACAGTTTTATTTGCCTAGTTTTCTTTTATTCAGAGGTTCATTAGCTTATATCTGATTAATTTTTTTTTATCATTGTTGTTGTTTTTTGCCATTGGAACTGACGTGTCCACGTCCTACGCGCGTGATTTCGGACTCATACGGGTACACATACAGTCTTTGACAAAAGTCTTGTCGCACATGTGGACATTCATGTATAAAAGCCCAAATCTCATTAACCTTTTAACCGATTTTCATCAACTGAGCCTTACATTAATCCTACAGGTATACAGAATGTTCTGTGAAAGCAGCGGGGAATTGAACATTTATTTATACTTATTACAGCTAATAAAAGCCAAACATGTCCATTCTAGGCTGGACAAAAGTTTTGTTGCAATGATGTAACATCAAATTCTGGATCAAAGTAATTAGTGAAATATAATTAATAAAATCCCGCAACCCTAATCAGGAATAAGCGGTTCAGAAAATTAATGAATGAATGAATTAGTAAAATTAGTAAAATTAAATTAGTATTAAAGCAGCTTTTAGGCAATTTATAACATCTTTTTTAACAAAAACTGTAGAAACCTTCAAGATCTCCTAAAAGCAAATGAAAATAATTTGCAGGCAGTAGTAAGAAATTTCAGACACTCTTGGTACATGTAGATAAGCTCGGTCATGCATGGAGAACTATCCACAAAACAACTGGCTGCACAAAAGTTGTAGTTTGCCTCGTGATGACTCCCTCAGAAGTTTCATTAGGACTCATAGCTAGTAATGTCTGCTTCAGCATCAACTCAAAATCATATTTCTTGCAAAGGTCACTGTACACCATACACCATACAGCTCCTGTACAAGACACAGCTAGAACACCATGACGTGCTTCCCAAGGCCCGAACACGTGGAAACTGTTATTAGCAGAAACATGAAGAAACAAAATGATATTTGAGATGGATTATTAATTCAGTATCATATTGCTACGCTACCAATGTTGCTACTGACCATCTAGAAAATTGCTGGACCCAGAGTTCACCGAAGTGCCAGTCATCTTCGCCTGAAGAGGTGGCTCTCCTGTGTTGCGCCATCTGTTTGTGCGGTTGTTGTTTGGTTTCTCCTATGTACCGGTCTGAGCACTTCTCGCTGCACTGGACTGCATACACAACGCCGCTCAGCTTCCAAAGAGAACGGATGGCACAACACAGGAGAGCCACCTCTTCAGGTCAAGACTCAGCAGTCCACCTACATCCCAAGATCAAGGGACACTCATTTGAGGACAGCAATGTACGGATTCCGGACAGGGAAGAGAGATGGTTTGAAAGAGGAGTAAAAGAAGCCGTCTATGTGAAGAAGAAAAAACCAACATTAAACCGAGGAGGCGGTTTGAGCTTTCACCTTTCAAGCACTTACAGGGCAGCTCTGGATCTCCTTCCCAAGAGGTGTCACTCCACTTCACACCTTGATTCAGGTGACCAAACGACCCCTTATGCAGAACAGGTAAACAACCCAAGTAGACAAAGGACCCGAATGAGTGATGGAATGGATGGGAGGGACAGTGATTTGCACTTGACTTGAGAGTTTTTGCTCAGCCTATATAAGGCTGGAACTTTCCACCAGAACTTCTAACTGATGAAGCTTTTTGGATTGAAAGCGAAACATCTTCAAAAAACCACAAAAAGAAGTCCAGTTCCCTCGATTCAAGCTTTTTAGGATCATGGTTAAGGGACACCTCCGGTACATTGGTATCACAGAGGTGGGAACATTACCAGACGCAAATATCAACAGATTAGTGCTTCCCTTTATGTTTCAAACCTACAGGGGGCTCAGATTTCTCACCATAGGGTTGATAACATACTGTTTTCTGACCACTTAATGAATGAGCTGCCCTCTAAAATAGCTTACTTGTGTATTAAAAATGGATTACAAGTGTCTTGGGCTTCAAGAATTTTTAGTAACACTTACAAATTTTTATTATTTGTAATTTGAACATCTTGAAGGTGTCTGATTCTTTTAATATGATAATTATTCATCATGAGAAGCACCTGGGAGTCTGGTACCATCATGGCCATGTTTGCAGAGGCACTACTGACCTTGAGAGATGCTTTTAATTTTACAATATTATTTTATACAGTGGTGTGAAAAAAAGTGTTTTTCCCCTTCCTTTTGATTTCTTATTTTTTGTATGTTTGTCACACTTAAATGTTTCAGATCATCAAACAAATTTAGTTATTAGTCAAAGGCAGCACAAGTAAACACAAAATGCAGTTTTTAAATTAAGGTTTTAATTATTAAGGGAGAAAAAAAATCCTAACCTACATGGCCCTGTGTGAAAAAGTGATTGTTAAAACACAACTGTGGTTTATCACACCTGAGTTCAATTTCTCTAGCCACACCCAGGCCTGATTACTGCCACGCCTGTTTGCAATCAAGAAAGCACTTAAATAGGACCTGCCTGACAAAGTGAAGTAGACCAAAAGATCCTCAAAAGCTAGACATCATGCCAAGATCTAAAGAAATTCAGAAACAAATGAGAAAGAAAGTAATTGAGATCTATCAGTCTGGATAGGTTACTCTGTGTACTCTGGTTTCTTCCAACAATTCAAGGACAAGCACATTAGGCTTATTGGGTGTTCCAGATTGTATATTTATATGTTTTAATTTTGGTGTGAAATGGGCAAATACACTTTGCATGGCTGTGAACTTTTATTAATTGTACAAAAATATTGCAACTCTTCCAAAACCATTTTTACACTATTCTTTGTAGTCTTTGTGTCTCTAATTTTTTCTGGTCTTCTTGAATACAGTGTGGTTCTTTTCCATCTCTAATGCCTCCTTCTCCTGTGTGTCGAAAAGAAGGGCTGTGGAATGTCATTTCCGCCATTTTGTGCTGCCTTTTCTGGCTCCTGCAGGTGGACATAGCTAAAGAGTTTCTGAAGAAAATGTACCAGAAATCAATAGTCAAGGTTCAGTGGAAATACAGTTGTGTGGTTGGTTTTTATGTGGCCATTTAAGTTATTGCAGCTGTCCCTATCTGTGTCAGCCATGATTTAGCCTCATGTGCTAGCAAAAAACAGTGACCATGACAAATTTTAAACATATTAATTGAAAGTCAATAAAATACTTATTTTAAAAAGTACCGGTACTGGTCATCCTTACAGCATAATGCATGCGAAATGTAATTTGCTGAACCAATGCGGAACAACCATTTTTTCCTGGAATTGACATGAACTTGTTGGACTGGGTTGTCCAGCACAAGTAAACAAGCAGAGCGACATTTTAGGTGATAAAACTTCCCTCATACTAAAGGCTCTTACCTATTACTGGTTCTTTTTGGTGAGACGCTGCTTCCGTCTGTTATAATTTTTTGACTTTTTATGAAGGAATTCTGTAGGAACAGCATAAAGCCGGGACAGTATTACAAATATATGGCTCACAGGAAAATAAAAAGAATTCATTCATTTAAAAAAACTTTTATCCTTAAATGCTGCAGTAGGTCTTGAGTGTGCCCTGTTACCTACTGGTGGAGGGAGGAGGGTCAAACTGGGCTTGTGCAGTATGAGTACCATCACTCTAGCATGTTTCTGATTGGAAAAGTAATCTATAATTATTTTTAAAAAGTTGTTGACTTTTTGAAACCTTAGAATATGCTTTTTATGTCTACATCAGGGAGCAGCTCCCCTTCACAGTCATCCACCACCATATTTCTACAGTAGCCCAGAACATAGTCACGTGTCACCTTATTGCCTATCAGCATCATATGTCAACATCACAGCCATTAATGCTAGTGGCACTTCTGTGGAAAGCACCAAGAGCTAAGACTGGAGCCTTATTAACACTTCTTGATTATTATACCTCATTTGTGTGAGTTGCTTAAAAAGCAGTTGTTTTTGGATATATATATAGCCCTCATTATATATATATATATAGATGGATAGATAGGATGGCTCGGAGGTGTTATGGATAGTACGTTTGCCTCACAACAAGGAAGTTCCGGGGTGAAGTCCTGGACACGGGGGATTCTGTGTGGTGTTTGCATGTTCTCCATGTGCTTGTGTGGGTTTCTTCCGGGTACTTCAGTTTCCTCCCACAGCCCAAAAACATGTGTAAATGTTTGTGTGCGTAGGCCCTGAAAGCTGTTCATATATAAATGTATTATTGCTTAATAATTAATGTTTATAATTGCTTAACCGTGTCTACACCCACCTGGACCAGCCGGCGAGCACTGTGAGTTTTTTTACTTTTCCAGTGCATTCAACACCATCAGGCCAACCCTCCTGGGTGAGAAGCTGACAGCGATGCACGTGGATGCCTCTCTTGCCTAACCAGAAGACCACAGTATGTCCGCCTGCTGCACTGTGTGTCGGACATGGTGGTCAATCGACAAGTACACAAGGGACCGTCCTCGTCCCTTTCCTCTTCATCCTCTACACAACGGACTTCAGCTACTGGACAGAGACCTGCCCACTTCAGAAGCTTTCTCATGACTCTACTGTAGTAGGATGAATCAGTGGAGGTGAGGAGACGGAATATCGGGCTGCTATGGATTCCTTTGTCACATGGTGTGAGCAGAATCATCTGCAGCTTAATGTGACAAAGACCAAGGAACTGATTGTGGATTTTAGGAGATCGAAAACACCACCACTGTTTCCATCCAGGGAGTAAATGTGGAAATGGTGAAGGATTACAAATACCTTGGAGATCATATTAACAATAAACTGGACTGGGTTAAGAACACTACCGCACTTTTTTTTTATGCGGCTAAGGTCGTTTAACATCTGCCAGATACTGCTCAGGATGTTTTATGATTCTGTTGTGGCCAGCGCTATCCTCTATGCTGTTGCTGTTGGGGCAGCAGGCTGAGGGTTGCAGACACAAACAGACCGAACAAACCGATCTGCAAGGCCAGTAACGTTGGGGATGGAGCTGAACTTGCTGAAGGTAGTGTCGGAAAAGTGAATGTTGTCCAAAATAAAGACAATACTGAACAATACCTCCCACCCGCTTCACAACCTGCTGAGTCACCTCAGACTCAGACCTCAGTCACAGGAGCATGTATAGTGAGAGACTGATTCCAACTGAATGTTCCATTGAACAACACAGGAAATTCCTTCCTGTGGCCGTTAAACTGTACATCTCCTCCATATAGCAACAATATCCACTTTTATACACTTGCATTTTGCACTACATTTATAGTCTACTGTTTATCATACTGAAAATACTGTAAATTTTCCTTACTGACAGGATTCATTCTGTATCTGTTCATATAGATATCAGTAACTTCTAATTTTTTAAATTATATAATATATATTATATTTGTATATATAGATATTTGTAATTTTTCTTTATTGAGACTTTTAACTTTATCTCATTCTTTACTTGGTATGGATCAACTGTCATTTCATGTCATGTCATTTTCTGAACCGCTTAATCCTAATTAGGGTTGCGGGGAGGCTGGCGCCCGTCTCAGCCAACTCTGGGCGGGGGCTGAGTACACCCTGGACAGCTCACAGGGCAGAAACACGCTGACGGCTATGCAGCCTCCTCTTGACGAAAATCAGCAATTTACATGCCTCTCACCATAGACAGTGAGAGACATGGCCAGCATTTGATAACACAGTTAGCTGCACTGGGGGGACAGCAGTGAGAACCCGCTGACAGTGGGGCTTGAACCCCCGACCTTGGGATCAGTAATCCAGCACCTTACCACCAGGCCACCACTGCCCCTGGATCAACTGTGTGCACACAATTTCTTCCAGGATCAATAAAGTATTCTGATTCTGATTCTAATGATTAGATTTCAACTACCTTTTCCCACAGATCCTTTGATCCTGTTACTATAGACTGGGGTGGGAGGCAACATCAGCTCACAGCTCTCACTGACTCTGGGACAAAGAAGAGTTTTATTGACACTTCATTTGCCACTCAATGGAAACCACCTCTTCACCCTTTAAAACCACCTCTTGTGGCTAACTTTTTAGTAGGGAGAAAGATTACCTATATAACCCATGTGACCCCTCCTGTATATCTTGTTCCAGGAAACCATTGTGAACAAATAAGTTTCCACATTGAGTGACCACAGGCTATGGTTGTTCATGAGAAAACCTTGTTCAAGAAACATAACGCTGACTCTATTGACTGGGTCAAAAACAAGATTTTGGGCTGGAGTCCAGCCTTTTTGTCCTCCTGTCTCTGCTAAGCTCATGTACCAGCTTCCCAACTTCCCAGGAGACTTCCCTAACCTGTTGGCTGTCCCTACTGAATACATGGACCTCAAAGTAGTCAAGTCCTGGTCTGTCACTCTGCCCCCTTTATTGGCCTTATGAATGTGGCATTGACCTCATACCTGGTAAGGCTCCACCTAAGGGGCTGACTGTATACTCTTTCCCAAACCGAAACTGAGACCATGGAGAAATACATTCAGGAATAATTCAACCCTCCCTACTCTACTCTATGGGGATCGTCCGTCTTCACAAAATTGGTTTTCCATAATGCCTATCACCTAGTTCAGATCCGAGAGGGGGATGAATGGAAGTCAGCATTTAACACACCTATGGGACACTACGAGTACCTAGTAATGTCGTTTGGGCTCACTAACGCCCCTAGTGTCTTTCAAGCACTGGTCACCGATGTCTTAAGAGATATGATAAAAACATTTGTTTTTGTCTATTTGGATGACATTTTCATTTTCTCCCATTCTCTCACTGAACATGTGTGCCAGGTCCTCCAATGTCTATTAGAGAACCAACTTTTCATTAAGGCTGAGAAGTGTGTTTCACCACAACTCTGTCTCCTTCCTGGGGTACGTCATCTCAGATGAACCAACATGAGGTGAAAGCAGTTATTGACTGGCCTCAGGCACGACCCATCATGAGCTTCAACATTTTTTAGGGTTTGCCAATTTCTACTGACATTTCATTAGAAATTATAGTACCCGGCTGCCCCTCTCATGGCCCTTACCTCTATTTCAGTTCAGTTTGTCTGGTCCCCAGCTGCTCAGCTCTGATTCTGACACAACCTGATTCAAATCGTCAGTTCATCGTGGAAGTGGATACCTCAGATGTAGGGGGTACAGTCCTTTCTCAGTACACTGCCCAGGAGAATAAGGTGCACCCCTGTGCCTTTTCCCCCCTTATCTCCTTATTTAATCTGAAGGTAATTATGACATTGACAATAGGGAACTGTTGGCAGTCAAGTTGGATCTGAAGGAATGATGACATTGGCTTGAGGGTTCTAAGGTCCTGTTTGTGGTATGGACTGATCATAAGAACCTTAAATACATTTGGACTGCCAAATGTTTGAATTACCGTCAAGCCCTTTGGTCACTGTTCTTCTCATGGTTCAATTTCACCCTGTCCTATCATCCTGGGTTCAAGAATCGCAAGCAAGATGCCCTCTCTTGCATATTCCCCTCTCAAGACAATAATGGAGAGCCGGAGAAAATCCTCCTCGATCACAGCATTGTGGGGGCAGTTCAGTGGGACATAGGGTCTCTGGTTGAGTCTGCCCAATCCTGTTAACCGTCTTTTTATGCCTATGTCTGTCCAATCTCAGGTCCTGCAGTGAGGCCGCTCCTGCCACCCTGGAGCTAGACGCTCTGATGCATTCATCAGCAGGACATTCTGGTGGCCTACCATAAGGAAGATGTTCGCAAATTTGTCTCTGTCTGTTCTGTTTGTGCCCGTAATAAGACCTCTATGCAGTCTCCTTCTGGCCTGTTGCAGCCCTGGCCTATACCCAAGAGACCCTGGTCCCACAATGCCTTGGACTTTGTTACTGGCCTTCCTCTGTTAGTCAGTAACACCACTATACTCACTTTTGTTGATCACTTTTTTAAGTCTGTGCACCTCATTCCTCTACCCAAACTCCCCTCTGCCAACTTGATGGTGGATCATGTATTCAAGTATCATGGTTTACCTGTGGACGGGGTTTCTGATAGAGGTCCACAGTTAATGTCACACTTCTGAAGAGCCTTCTGTACACTCATTGGTGCCTCTGTCAGTTTATACTCAGGATTCCACCCACAAAGCAATGGCACGACAGAATCAGCTAATCAACGCCTGGAGACGACCTTGCGGGGCATGGTTTCTGACAGATCTTCCTGGAGTCATCAGTTGCCCTGGGTAGAGTACTCTAACCACCTCCTTTCTGCCTCTACAGGCCTGTCTACCTTCGTCAGACCTGGAGGAGGACAGGATGACAGATCTACACCATTCTAAGGCACCTCCATATCGTCCGGGTCAGCACATCTGGCTCTCAAACCGGGATCTCCCCCTCAAGGTGGACTCCCGGAAACTGGCTCCCCTTTTAATTGATACACCATTGTGAAGGTTGTGGGCCCTGCTGCTGTGCAGCATAAGACTCCCCCACCAATCCAAATCAGCCTGTGATATATCCTGTCAGGATGCTCTCAATAGTGCAGGTGTATTTTTGTACATGATAATAGTTCTGCACTGGGCTCTCGCCTCAAGATAGTGATGTTTACTAATATAATGCAACCCAATGCAGGGGTCATTAACACTCGGGTACAGGAGTAAACAAATTGTAAACGATTTCATTTCATTTTCAGCAGATAACACAACCTTTTACTGTGTCTGGCTTTACAGGTAGTACAGGCGTTTATTATTATTTCTATATTATTATTATACAGGTTATTATTTTGCACATAGTCACTTTACTGACTCTAACTTTACTAGTAGAGTCACACTGCAATAAAATAATCACATTCTATATT
>JAOUQZ010000017.1:19890730-19902075 GCA_028564935.1 Neosilurus hyrtlii
TGTGTGTGTGTGTGTGTGTGTGTGTGTGTGTGTGTGTGTGTGTGTGTGTGTGTGTGTGTGTGTGTGGGAGAGAGAGAAAGAGAAAGAGAGGAGAAGACGTGTTGCTTCGAGCAGAAACATAAAACACTTCTCTGTCCGTTGAGTGTTAAACCACCTGTTTCTCAATCAGTTTCTCGGTTTTTTAAAGTAGAAAGAGACATTTTGTCCAAGTTTCCGGGCTACTGTGTGAGTGAGTATGGATGGGGACTGCACGCTTTTTAAAGTGCCAGAACGCTGCATGTACGTGTGTGTGTGTGTGTGTGTGTGTGCGCGCATGTGCGTGACCTGCACGTGCCCAGAGATTAAACTGGCAGTTACTGACAGTTTTAAACTGCCTTTTAAATTGCTGTAATGTCTTAGGCACACATCTTGCTTTTGGTCTTCTGAATTGAAAACTGTATTTCCCATCGTAATGAGCTTGACAGCGTTTGAAAGCTAAGAATTGTAAAAAGCTTTTTGTATTGACTTTAATGTAGAATGTTACAAGTACTGTTGACTCGAAAGTCACATGGTCAGAACCAGCACACATTTTCCTCTGTTTTGATGTAAAATGTGTTGGTGTAGAGTGAAAGATATGGGAGTTGGAGCGAGTTACAAAAGCCTTTTCCAAGATAATCTTTTCTTTTCTCACACTCTAAGATGACATCATGCACTCTAGCCCAGAACATTCCATGCACTAGACAACTATTATAAATACACAAACTGACTCAGAAATCCCTATGACACTTGAATAAAGATTAAGAGAAAAACGTAAAAAATAGCAAACGGCCGTTTTGACCATCAAAATGCCGACTTCAGTTTCTACGTTTTAAAAGTTCAACCAAGTTTCTATATGAAAGCATGGCTTTTTGGCGAAGCGTTTATTTTTATTTTGTCATGACAGTGGTCACACACATGCTTCATTACAGAGACTCGCTGTAACTTTTAGTGTATACTACATGGGAACATACGGAAAACAAACAAAAATTTGATTCTTTTTATTACATTTTCCACCGTAGTCATACACGCTTCATTATGGCATCTACTGAAACTCATTCAAATTGACATATAATAAAACTTTTGGCAAGTGCTATGGTGGCACAGTGGTAAGCACGTCTGCATCACAGTAAGAATGTCTTGGGTTTGAGTTCTGTGCTCGGCAAGGACTTTACTTGCTTGGGTTTCCTCCGGGTACTCCGGTTTCCACCCACAGTCCAAAGTCATGCATATCAGGCAAATTAGCTGCTCCAAGTTGCCCCTGGCTCTGTGTTGGGCTGGCAAGCTGTTCAGGTTGTACCCTGCCTTCACCCAGAGTCAGCTGATATAGGCTTTAGCATCGCCATGACCCTAATAGGATTAAGTGGTTCAGCAAATGAATTAATGTTTGGCTATTATTTTTGCCCTCCATACAATGTGTAATTGTATTTTACAGATTCTGCATCTCACTCTTCAGACCTTAACTCCACTTCCTGTGCCTTGGTGGTCATAACCCGACGCAACTGGGAGTGGAAGCACCTGTTCCTTCACAGGCTGAACTGTTGTGTGAAAAGATTATTTAGTGCTGCCATAAACTTACAAGTGGAACAGGATCTCCATATCTGCCCCATACACTAAATCACCCCAAACTGCCCTAGCCCACACAATCATCTTTCCTAACTGATGCTTCCTTCCTTGGCAATGTGCAAATATGGAGATAGAGACTACTGCAACTAAAAACAATCCACACTTACATTCATCTGAACTTGCAAGACATTCAATTTATTTATTTATTTTCTGTTTTCTGCACTCTTCTGTTGGTGTCGTTGGCTAAAAGAGGTTATAAGCTCTAAGTAAGATATATATGAAGCTATGCTCTAATGCTAAAATACAACAGACTATTAAACAAATAAAGCAAGGACAAATTAACCATGTAAAGGATGAATCATAATCGTATCTGTCCTACCGGAGACCATCATCAACCACCTATTCATACAAATTTTAAAGACTAGATAAAAAATTACAACATAGTATTAGATTAGATCACATTGAATAACATAAGGAATATATGATGGTCTGTAATGTCCTTCATGTCTGTTATACTACTGCATCTCAAAAAAAAAAAAAACACACTCACATTATGGGGAACTCTTACTTATGGGGACAAAATGCAAGTAATACAAATCATTAAATTTGACGGTGAAGACATGTTTTAAGGTCAGGGTTAGGTAAGTAGTGACTAAGGCTAGGGTTATGGCCAGTGGTGGCTCAGTGGTTAAAGCTCTGGGTTAATGCTCTGATTTCTTACATACAAGTTGGTGGTTCAAGCCCCAGTACCACCAAGGTACCACTGTCTTTGTGGAACATTGGTTGTTCCAAACTGCCTCTAAGTGTGAGTGAGAATGGTTCTGTGCATATTCCCCTGCAGTGGACTGGTGAGCTCTTCAGGGTGTACCCTGCCTTGGCCCACTCTTGGCTGAGATGGTTCCAGCACCCTGTGTGACCATAGTCAGGATTAAGCCATTTGGGAAATGAATGACTTTCATTCCGAATAGGATCACATGAAGACCAGAGCCTATCCCAGCTGACCTTTGGAGAGGCGGAGTACACCCTAAACAACTCGCAGGGCCAACACATACACACACAAACATTCACACTCACACTTAGGGGCAATTTTAAATAGCTTATTAGCCTAATGTGCATGTCTTTGGGTTGTAAAAGGAAACTGAAGTACCTGGAGGAAACCCAGACAAGCACGGGAAGAACATGCAAACGCAAACATTTCTTGCCACATTCTTTGACAAACATTTCTAGCCTTACATGTAATGTTTTGAGAAAAATGTATTATATAGATGAATTAATAATAGAAGTATTTATTGCTCTTATGTTCAGTACATTTTGGTTTTCTGGTTAGTGATTGAAAAAAACATCAACTAAAAAAAAATTACTTTTATTATTTTCTCACACCTACCTTTTCTGCTTCTTTGTCATTATTGAGGTTTTCTTCATTGGTAAAGGGAACGTTATTAGCGATGCCCCTAGATGTCTTAGCAGTAGTTTCGTTTGTATGAGTTTCTTCAGTGCTGAAGACTTTCTTTGTCTGAGTTGCTGTGGATACATGGTCTCCAACCAGGGTTGTAGTGTCAGGACCAGTATCTTGAGAAAAGAATAAAGAAATAAAACAGTTATGCATTGTGTTAACAGGAAGTAGCTGATGTAATATTTAGCCAATATTGTGTTTTGGGGATTTCTTACCCTCAGACAGTGGGCTATATGTGGTGTTTGAGGTATTTGTGTCTTCAGTGACTCCACTTCTCTTAGTGGCGTTCTCAGTGGAGTTCTCAGTGGAGTTCTCAGCGGAGTTCTCAGTGGAGTTCTGAGTGCTCAAAGGCGGAGTGGTCACATTTGTGTTAGGTGTAAATGCTGTCGAAGAATCTTCCTGACCCTGGCAAGCTAAATAGAAAAATGTAAACATGAAAAGCTTAAATAAGCCCCATTTTCTATTGAGGAATGGCATTGCTATAATAAACCCTGAAATCATGTCTGCTCACAGCAAGAAGGACCTGGGTTTGGATCTCGGACTTGGCAAAGGTGTTTCTGTGTGGAGTTTGCATGTAGTTGTGTGGGTTGCTTCCGGGTACTCTGGTTTCCTCCCACAGTCTATAGAAATGCATAGTAGGCTAACTGGCTGTTCCAAATTACACAACCAGTGTCAGTGATAGGTAAGTGACACACCATTTACCCTCACACCTAGGGGTGATTTGAAACAGTCAAATAGTCCACTGTGTGCGTTTTTGGATCATGGGAGGAAACTGGAATACCCGGAGGAAACCCATGCAAGTATAGGGGAACTCTCTTGCTCTCTGTGGTGAGAGGCATGTTAAAAAAAAAATTGCTGATTTTCGCCAAGAGTAGGCTCCATTGTTATCAGCGTGTTTCTACCCTACGATGGCCTGGCGAGCTGTCCAGGGTGTACTCTGCCCTCGCCCCGAGTCGGCTGAGCCTCCCTGCGACGCTAATTAGGATTAAGCCATTCAGAAAATGAATGAATGAATATATATACAAAACGTATACAACATTGTCCCATTCAGCTGATACTACAATGGTGAATCAAATGAAGACCTTAAAGATGAGACATACATAAAGATTTTATTTAAAAAAACATTAAAATAAGGATAATAATGTTAACTGTTCAAATGATCTGTTTATGATCTCATTGGTGCGTATAACAATTTTATTGAAAGCAATACACTGAATATGATACTTTTTCCTCAGTATTTTTTACAGTATAAAATTTTAATGCATTTCATAATTATTGATAATAATGTTAAACATGCTGATAGATCGTGAAGTTCTGACTGAAGCTTCTTAAAGCAAAAGCCTTGCTAAAGTCATTACGACATTCCTCAATCCTCAAACTCTTTGTCACCTAAGCTTCAGAATGCTTTCCCTTCTCTTATTAACACTCAGAGCACACACTGCCCCACCCATGGCTTAAGCGCTCGTAAAATCTCTGCTGAGTGAGGTTTAACAGGTGTTAGTTCATGTTTAGTGCACATAGCAACCCAAATTTAAATAAAACATTGAAGATGCAACTTTGGGAAGTGAACCGGATTAAATATAAATAATGTTAAATGTTAAAAGCATGAGTTTTAGTCCTGAGCTCAGAGAGGGTGTTTCTGTTCACGCGGAGTTAGCATGTTCTCCGCGTGTTTGTGTGGGGTTTATCCGGGTAATCCGGTTTCCTCCCACAGTCTAAAAATATGCACTTTAGGCTAGTTGTCTGCTGTAAATTTACCCTTCGGTGTGTGTGGGTGGCAAGGGTTGTGTGTGTTGGCATTGCGATGGTCTGGCGAGCTGTTCAGGGAGTACCCCGCCTTCACATTGTGTATTATTATTATAATAATAAGTTGATTTTTTAAGAACGCATCCATCTTAGTCCAGTTTGACTCTTCTACCAACCTGACCTTTCGTCTCTCTGCTCTGGAATGTGCACGCAATGTGTTTCTAATGAAGATTAAATTTCGGTCATGTTATACATCACATAATCTGATCTGCTGATGTTAAAAATTAGATTTTACCCTGAATAAATCAAATTTGCAAGTTCACATACAACCCTGCCCCATATACTGAGCATTGTTCCATGTCTACTATGTGACATAATGAGGCTAAACCCAAAGAGCCTGACTGTTCTTCAGAAGCCCGAAGAGATGTTACGTCTAAATGTGTTTTCCAGATTGTAAACAGCCCACGAGGGAGTGAGGGAGATGTTACAAAATATACTTGTTCCACCCTTGTTATTATATGTCCTGTTGCAGACATGAAGAGGTCCCTTGAAAGTAGTGAAACGTTTCCCAGGAATTTACACCAATCCCAGAGGAATTTGAATTGATGTCTGATGGTATCCAGAGATAATAAATAAATAAAGGGGAAATGTTTAATAAATATGAAGTTTAATAATTAACTGCCTTTTAAAAGGTGTATCTCACAGGGATGGCGAGCAGTTGCCGACTCTGGTGTATGGTCATTCGTGGCACATTCTTTCTGCAAAAATTCTGCGAATAGTCTCCAAGTAGGCGCCATGTTTGGCATCCACTCAAAATCTATGATGAACATGTCTTTTCACCAAATGGTCTGCAAATACTTGCCGCAGTCACCAGGACTTCACCAAACAGTCTGCAAATGTTCTTTGAGGTCGTCAGGTATTCTTCAGTCACTCGCCTGCCTCAGAATCGTAGTGACTTGTTGAAGAATACTTGGCGAACAGTTTGCACACACTGCATATAGTCGGCGGACGTCTGTGGTCACATGACCATTACATGACCAGGATGCCATATGAAGGCAACTTGGTAAGTGTTTAGCAAAGTATCAGAGAACAATAGGGACCATCAGCATGTTTGCCAAAAAAATGCAGGTGGGATTCACCAACGGGTCAAGAACTGTTTATCACTTGAATATCATCAAAAAGTCCCTAAAAGGTCATCAACAAATCGCCAATTAATATCTTACTGAGGGAAAGCACGGTGGTGTAGTGTTCTCCCAGTGCTTGTGTGGGATTCCTCCAGGTACTCCAGTTTCCTCCCACAGTCCAAAGACATGCACATTAGGCTGATTGGCAAAATTGCCCCTATTTGTGGATGTGAAAGTGTGAGTGGTGGCCTCAAGGAGGCCGGAGCCTATCTCAGCCGACTCAGGGCGAAGCCACTGTACACTCTGAACAGCTCACCAATCCATCTCAGGCCCAACACACACAACCAATTACACTCACGCCTAGATCGGGTTCAATCTGGAACATCCAGTTAGCCTAATGTGCATGTCTTTGCACTGTAAGAGGAAACCGGAGTACACAGAGGAAACCCACGCCAGCATGGGGAGAACATGCAAAGTCTACAAAGAAATGCCCTCGCTGAGCCCAGGACTCGAATCCAGAAGGTTCTTTGCTGTGAGGTGGACGTGCTAACCACTATACCACCGTGGCACCTTGAATCATCAATCTTTTAAAAAGTATGTTTTTATTTAAATACAACATGCACAGGTAAATTCCTGTTTTACTTATTTCATTAACCAAATTTAATTAACCCCCTCCGCCACCCATCCCCCCACATCCATTCACTTTCTCAAAATGGTAAAGATTGGCTTCTAATCCCACTCTTTCTCTACCTGCCATGCCTTTGGTGTCCATTTTCAGCCTTCCCACTGCGAAAGCCAAACAAAAATATGACCTAGGATGGAGAGGAATTAAAGGTCATGCTAAGGGAATCATGAGGAATACTAGTCTTGTAATCAGCTCTTTGTTTCACGAGAGACTTAAACATGTGGTATCTGACAGGGAGGGGCTTCTCCACTGCGGCAGATGTGGAGGTCTCCATGGAGCGTTTCTCCTCCTTGTGTACTCTGCACTAAAATCCTGGACTTGGCCCTAAGCCTGGGGCTCACACAGCTGCTCCACCCAGGAAAGGAGAGAAAGAACATCAGCTTTCCTCTTCCTTGCTGTCAAGCCCTACTTCCAGATGTTTGTGCAGCAATTCAGCAGCTTCTTTTTGTCCCATCAGGAACCAGTGGTTTGAAATGCCAGCACAAGTGGTTACATTTTATACATATACATTTTGATATAAATGTTAATTATACATATTCTTTAGCAGGAGGGAGAGACCCATTCATATACCTGGAAAAGCTAACTTGGAAGGTTTGGAGTTTCAACTCCATCTGTTTTGTAAGAAAATAAAACCAGAGTAAAGAATTATATTACATCAGGTCAAGGAATGTTATCTAAGCCCCTTGAGTACTCAAGCAAGACATGACATCACCACATTTAGATATGCTCAGGCCAGGCCATGTGGGAGCGACCTGGGGCACTCCAAATATTCCAACACAACCCTCTAAAGTTACCCACCCAAGGTATTTTCCTAAAATGTTTACATGCACATTCAGTTAAAGGGGCTGTGTCATGGTTGCGGGTGGCACGTCGGCATAGTGGTTAGCATGTCCATCTCAGAGCATGAATGTCCCAGGCTGTGGTGTTTCTGTGTGGAGTTTGCATGCTTTCCAGGTGCTTGTGTGGGTTTCTTTGGGGTTCTGACAGTCCAAAGACTGGCACATTAGCCTAACTGACTGTTCCAAATTGCCTCTCGGTGTGAGTTTAAAAGTTTGTGTTTGTGGTGTTGCCCTTCAATGCTCTGGGGAGCTGTTCAGGGTGTACCCTGCCTTTGATCAATAGGCACCAGCCCCCCTGCGACCCGTAGGATTAAGCGATTTGGCAAATGAATGAATGCCATGGGTGTTTGAAATAATTTTGAATATGCATGGCTTATTTGGACAACCTTTTGGCAACTAAATTTGGGTACAATTCATGACCCATCCACTTTAATTATATATAACCCCTCAGACATGCACATACTAGGCTTCCTGTAATCACCTAGAATGGAACACGTCGGATAAATGACCAAACCATTAAATGTGCCCATGCTCTCATTACCCCAAACCCCTTTCCCATGCAGGGCCCCTATTTAAATTACAGATATGGTCTTAGTTTTTGACGGAATACAAGCTACAACCCCCAACACCCTCTCTTAACAGCGCATCCATGCATGGATTGCATCCAAACTCTTGTTCTCTGGAATATGTACACAAATTCATCCCGGCATCTGCAAATTAGACATCGAAAAACTTGGTTCACTGCAAGTGGAACGAACTCTGTGCTTTTGAAGAAGGACATAGCACATAATTTGTGGGGCTTCAAGATGTTTCTTTTTTTTTTTCAAGAAAAGAAACCTGGCATTGGGGTTTGTATGCTCCCTCCTTTTGGCTAACCGTAACAAATCCCCTGGGCTCTCTAAACTGTGGTTATGGGGAAAAGGCAGCTCTGAGAAAGCCCTGGTGCTCTCAGAGGCAGCAATACGATCTTATGTTTTCAATTAGGGAACATTAGATCAAATAGCCCCTGTGTTGTTTGCTCAGTGTTAACTACCTGATGCAATTACTGCAGGACTTAAAGTGCATTTATTTGTTTATACCTATTGAAAGCACAATACTTGTACTAGCAATGTATAGACATGTTATAATTCCTTAAATTTTACTTTGTATTTAGTGTGGTCGAGCTTCGTTTAAAGCACTTCCCGGTTTCTAAGGCGGAAGAACTACAACATACCTACAACACACCCCAGGAGGCACAGCGAGCAGAGCGCATGCAGGGGTGAGCAGGCTGCACGGGTAATTCATCAAACATGTAATGGAGAAATCTCTCAATACATTAATGAACCATTACATTACTACAAAGCCCGTTTTTGACCTTTTTGGTGCTCATTCTCTTGGCTAGCATGTGATTTCGTCTGTGTATGATCTTTGCCTGCTGGATACCTGACTGTGTGTAATTTTATCTTTGACATTCTGTGTACCTGATCTCTTGACCTTCAGCTTGTTTCCTGTTTGTGTAATTGTACTGTGATTATGGATTTCTCTGCCTGGTGTATAAATAAACCCTTTTCTATAATTTCTGCATCGTTGCATTACTTTAACCACATAATGCTGTGACAAGTCAGCTCTCTTTATTACCAAGTATGAAAGAAAAAAACAATGTTACAAATGTGATGACAAGGAAATAAAAAAATGGCAAATAATTTCTTGTTATATAAGCTGTTTGTAATGTTTTGTTCTGGGTTCGAGTCCTGGGCTTGAGCGTTTCTGTGTCGAGTTTGCATGTTCTCCCTGCTTGCGTGGGTTTCCTCCGGGTACTCCCACAGTCCAAAGACATGAACATTTGGCCCTGTGATGGTCTAGCAAGCCGCTCAGGGTGTACAATGATTTTGCCTATTGTTGGCTGACATAGACTCCAGCCTTCCCGTGACCCTAGTAGGATGAAATGGTTCGGCAAGTGAGTGAATGAGTGAATAAACCTGTAATCTAAATTTCCATAGCTGTAAAAGTACTGGATCTGATGAAAGCAATAGACTCTGACGGCATGTGATTTTTCCATCGCGAGCAGAGTTGTGTGTATCTTCGGGTTAATTATGCTCTAATGTTTTGACTTAGGACTTTGGATGTGCATGTTGCCAGAATTTCTCATTCGAAATGAATGCACAGTGTGTTCTTTTAAACGCCTAGCAACTGTGAAATTGTATCACTATGCCAACAAAGAAGGGAACAAAGAATTACCAGGAAAGCAATTACCGAGACAGAAGAAATCAGTATATATACATGTTTTCTTTTAGTACCATATGGTATTATTTAAAAAAGTATGATATGGAATTTTAATAATAAGTCTGCAATTCCTATTTCTGAATCTCTAGGTTGTGTGTTCTGCTGTTAGCACGCATGAGTACTGCCAAATGATGTAATGTTATGGAATACAGGGTGCGGTGGTGTTTGTTTCATTGTATAAAAAGACAGAACACATTCAGCAAACTTCGTCTCATCCAGGTTTCAAATCGTCATCGGATTATAATTAATAATGTTTATGGTGGCACACTAGCACCAGCAGTTCAAGTGAAAAGCCCCACCAATGTAATTGGTTACTGTTTGTGTGGAGTTTTGGATGTTCTCGTACTTTCTGTATGGGTTTCCTCCAGGTTCCTCCTCTGGAAAAAAACCCCAAACCATACCAATGTACTGGTACAATGTACTGGAAAGTAATTCTTAGCTGTGAGCTTGTAAATTGTGCATGGTGTGTGTATGGTATCTCCAGGGTGCGTTCCAGCCGCATGGCGAGTACCCCCTGGATGACCTCAAGATTGTCCACAACCATACAGCAGTTTGTAAAGGTGAATGAATAATCATGTCTGCTTGTGTGAGTTCAACTTGAAGTGCCAATCCAAGGTCAATGTTAGTACTCATACGTAATTAATACTCTTTATCGTGATCTTTATCGTGAGTTTCCCAACCAAAAGTACATGATGCTAAATATATTTCACCAGAACGGCCTGAGACTGCATAGATGAATAGTTGAAGGCCATGAGAAAGCGAATGGCAAATGTTGGCTGGTATTTATGTTGGCTTGAGCCCTGCCTGTCTGTCAGATACGATGTTTCAGATGTGAGGCAGAGTGACGAGGCAGCATAATGGGATCGCTCTTCCTCATGGTTTTTGAATTTAAATTTGCCATCTGTCTTGCTTTTATTACAGAAAGGTGACACAACAATATACATGGATGCTTGCAGCCAAGGGCTTCCCTTCTGTTTGGGCAAAGATCTTCCGAAAGTTAGCATCTGCCCTTCACTGAATAGTGTTGGTGGAGCTTATAAAAATGTCATTTAGATCTAATTTATATTCCACAATACTAAGCTGGCTATTAAACTTTAGGAAGGCTAGTGGCTGGGGCGGAGATTAAGTGCTGTGCTCCTCACTGTTTCTCCAGACTAGTGCAGCTGTTGCCAAGGGTGTTGTATATGTAATTGGAGCTCTGGACTGGACTTTCTCCTCATGTGCTACAATAACAACATTAGCAATGGAAACACGCTACTTCCTGATCACACTGGGTGTGGATATAATCTTTAAAGGCTGACTAGGCCAAAATAATAAACAAACCAAAACAAACTATAAACCAAACAGACAAACTAACTTATCAAAAAAATAAAAGGAAATAAATAAATACCGTTTGTGTACTACGAAACTGTGCAGAATGGTGGTGCAGTAGTAGCACGTCCACCTCACAGCAAGAAGGTCCTGGGTTCGAGTTACAGAGTTTGCATATTCTCCCTGTGCTTGCGTGGGTTTCCTCTGGGTACTCCGGTCTCCTCCCACAGTCCAAAAACATGCACATTAGGCTAACTGGTTGTCCCAAATTGCCCCTAGGTGTGAATGTGAATGGATTTGTGTGTGTGTGTGTGTGTGTGTGTGAATTACAGTAAGATTTGCCT
>JAOUQZ010000017.1:19914232-19930386 GCA_028564935.1 Neosilurus hyrtlii
ATGAGTTCACTGTACTCAAATGGCCTCCACAGTCACCAGATCTCAATCCAATAGAGCATCTTTGGGATGTGGTGGAACGGGAGATGCGCATCATGGATGTGCTAAACACGATTTATTTCTTTCTTTTTCCTTGTCATTTCATTTATTTTTATTCACTCACTCACTCAGCTGACACTGGGTGGTACAGGGTATCTTGCCAGACCATTGCAGGCCAACACACACAACTATTCACACTCACACTTAGGGTCAATTTTAGAACAACCAATTAGCCTAATCGGCATGTCTTTGGACTGTGGAAGCAAACCCACCCAAGCATGGGGAGAACATGCAAACTTCACACAGAAACAGCCTACCTGAGTCTGGGACTCGGACCCAGGACCTTCTTGCTGTGAGGCTGACGTGCCACTATGCCACCGTGCCGCCCTTCATTCACAGTTCATTGCAAAGTTTTAATTAATACAGTCAACTGCATTACTGTATTATACATCAGTCAGCCATAACATTAACACCACCTGAATGGTCTGTGGCTTGGCAGCCTTAGCAAGCAGCAAGCTGCAATGTGTGCTCTGACATCATTATTGTTTCTGTGGAATCAGACCAGACGTACAAGCCTTTGATACCCATCAAACTATTGACAGTTCACTGGTTGTCCTTTCTTGTCTTTCCCTCCTTGGTAAGTACTTACCACTGCATACCAGGGACACCCCACAAGACCTGATGTTATGGAGATGAATAGATTTTTATAGTTAATTTGTACAAGCGTATTGTAGCCATTATAGACTCCTGCAGATGAGATGTGCACACTCGGCTCTGTGAGTTCAGTAAAGGCATGTTTTGAAACCCGTTCAGAGTTTAGTGTATACTACATGGAAACATGAAGAAAAGCAAAACAAAATGAGACCCTTATAGTTTATTTTTACATATTTTTTACTATGACAGTCAGGTGAGCTGTGCTAATGATGTTTGCTTATTTTCCTTGTGCTTGTGTGGGTTTCCTCTGGGTACGTTGGTTTCCTCCCACAGTCCAAAGACATGCACATTATACTTAATTGCTGGTCCAAATTGCCCCTAGGTGTGGATGTGAGTGTAAACGGTTGTGTTGCCCTGCGATGGTCTTATGAAGGTGTACCCCGCTTTCACCCAGTGTCGGCTGTGATATTAATGCCCCAATAGTTGACCAATCAGATCACTCCATTCACATGTAGTATATACTACCAGACATTATAAATCACAAGAAACTTGGGATAATATTTGATGGAATTAAAAATGTAAAATATTCTTGTTTATGTTTCTTTTCTATGTGTGTTACTATTATGTTTCATACTTTATTTTCATCTGTACTGGCTGCTTTTTTAAAGACTGCTATAGGGTCATGTTCTTATTTCCACTTTGCTATTTACCTGCTGTTTGTAATTCAGCATTATAAGAGCTAACTCATTAAATCAGACATTTTTAAATGGATTTTTACAATGAAACCATTCCCTGCCATTCAGCTCTCACAGAAACGCAAGGTGAAATATTTATGTCAGGCGATTGCAGCTTGTTTAATTATTAATGCAATGAGCTTATGAATGTCCAGCAGGACCTTGCATGACCTTCTAATTAGACATAGACCTAGCTACTTGTATTGACCACATGGAGAAGTATCGGTGACAGACAGAATATACTGGCAGAGAGAGAGAGGATGAGAGAGAGAGAGAGAGAGAGAGAAAGAGAGAGAGAGAAAGAGAGAGAGAGAGATTGTGTGGATCATGTATTTGCCCACTCGTAAACAAGCTTGTTGTGCTGACCCCAGTGACCAATGAAAATTGTCTCTTATTCATACCATATTTATATAAGAACCCAGTTGTAAAATCTGCAAATAGACATTAATGCCTTCTCTAATGTTTCTTGTCCTGAATGCCAGAGCTTTCGATATTTTCTGTATTGATTAAAAATGGCAGCATCCACTGTGGTCCTTAACAAATGTCTCCTGTGAGGTATTTTAGCCAGGCATTCAATCGGTAGTCATTACTTCACTTCCACTCTAATATAATTTGTCTGGTGGGGCTGTTGGAAAACTGTCTAGCTGGGCCTAATGGTAGACCCTGAAGACAAACAGCAGCCCAGCCTGCATTTGCACCATCGCTTATCTTGTTGCGCCATTTGCCCAAGTGTGAGCATTCACTGATGGCAGGGTTTAAATTGCATGCGAGGATTAACCCTGTCTAAAAGGGATAAATGTGCAGCCATTTTTGTTCTTAAGGATTGCAAAAGAGGCTTTTGCTGGACCAATAGCAGATACTACCAGTATCAAATAGTCCCAGTATCAGATTTAATTTATATATATATATATATATATATATACCTCACAGCAAGTCTCGGGCTTGGGTATGTGGAGTCACTGGGAGGTTTCACACTCACACTCATACCTGGGGCATTTTCTAAACTGAAAAGGGAGGAAACTGGAGTACCCAGAGTAAACACACACAAGCATGGGGAGAACATGCAAGCTTCACACAGAAATGCCCTCATCGTATCCGGGGCTCCAACCCAGGAGCTTCTTGCTATGTGGTGGACATGCTAACCACTACACTACATAGCCATGACTTTGACTGCGAAATCGATGATTCAGGTCCTTTTGTGAATTGTGTTATATTTAGCCACTGGGGCTTCCGACTATTCACCTGGACATCACAAGTTCGAATCCAGGTTGATACCGCAGCCATCCATGACTGCTATATATATATATATATAAACACTGTATATACATGAAAAACATTTGAACCATTTTCTAACCAGTAAAATTTATTTATATATAACAACAGTACAAATTGAATCCTTGGCTTGCAAAATAGGTGTGCTTCATATTTACAATAGGTACACAATAATATATAACAAAAACTAAAGCAAATAAAAAAAAAAGACCAAACCTTTTTTTTTTTTTAAATACTTTTAACATTCTTACAGTTTTCACAACACTTTTTTATAAAACAACAATAACAGACTGCAATAAGTACTATTATCATCAAGGTCATCATTATTTCTGTATTAACTATTTTACAGACCTCCAGTGTATAAAAAAAAAAAGAAAAAAAATGTATAATGTATAAAGGTTTGTGTAATGTAAAATTTAACCAGGTAGCATTCTGACTGCAGAGATCTCTCCCTTTCTTTCTTTTCTTACTCCGACGAACGACTGGATTGGTAATGTGAAGAGTACACGGGCATCAATCTTAGCATGTGTTTTAAGTGCTGACAGCATGATGTGAGCTAATAAAGTGCAGGACTTCTGTGCCAAAAAAGGCTGAGAAATGCTGCGCATGATGCAAATATATCAGTGTACATTATTTTCATGGTTTTAACGCTGTGAGCTCATAGTACACCTTACAAGAAGCATGAGTAAACTGATAGACCTGCTTGATACATCTGTTAAAACTAAAGATATACCCTGTGTCCGAAACCGCTCATTCCGTTAGCACGTCCATGTTCTCCCCATGCTTGCGTGGGTTTCCTTTGGGTACTCTGGTTTCCTCCCACAGTCTAAAGACATGCACATTAGGCTGATTGGCTGTTTCGAATTGCCCCTAGGTGTGATTGCGACCATAGTATGATTAATCAGTTTGGAAAATGAACAAGTGAAAGTTTGAATGTTTTACTAATTATATTTGTAGTTCTGTCTATAATATATTTTACATTTTCGGTTAATGTTTTTTAAGTTTTGTGGCCATTGATGTTGTAATGCCTGCTCTTATCTTCGCCCCAAGACCTCCAGAATTTGTCTCATGCCTCTCGTCATGAAAAGATATTCATGATGCATTATGGGATACATTGAGTCCACTATATTATGTATAACAATTCTAACTGTATAATATGGTGGCTTTATTATATAGTGTACTAAATAGTGAATAGTGAGCGATTTCGGACACAGGAATCATCAATATTTGTATAGCTTGTAATGTTAACCTATGTATCAATGATATCTGATGCAGAACAGTACTAGTTACTCAAGAATTGCAATATTTTGGCTCTTCATCGCATGGTGAATTTAAACCAGACCATGACATGATCCCTACTATTACTAACTAGTATAATCTTTTAATAACTCGTTAATTACCAATAGAAGTGAGAAGTGTCTGTGATATTCTTGTCTGGACAGTTTAAGTATCTTTAAATGTGGACGGCTCGTTGCTTTGACTTGAATGTGTTATTGTTGCCATTGTTGTTCCTTTTTTGTTAAGCATATTGATTGTGAATTTAAAAAAAAAACCTCTAATATTTAGTCGGAACACCTTCAGCCTTAATTACAGCGTTTAATCACCATGGCATTGTTGCTTCAGTTGGACTGGTAGAGGCTCAGCAACATTAAAGTTGTAATAAAAATGTAGTACTAAATGAGCAGGTTATCACTCAATGGACTTTTTCTTCCCCGATGGCACGGGTATAAAATCAGGGCACAAATAATGAAACGGTGGTTCAGGGAGCATGAGAAATCATTTTCACATATGTATTGGCACCCCAGAGTCCTGACCATAACCTTATTTAAAAAATCTTTGAGATGTAAATGAGAAGACTTTATGGAGTGGCTCAGTTATCCCGACTTCAATTCACGATATCGGTGAAAACTGAACCCAGCTCTGCAAGGAAATAAATGTTGTGATGTCGCCAAAAAGATACTTCACGCCATGATCAAGAATAAAGGCGGAACAACAAAATGTAAAAGTGCACAACTTTTTGTATCTTCTAAATGGTTTCGTCATCACCATACCATTTATGGAACATGGGAGGAGCTACTGGTGTGAAATCTGGGAAAGATGGCTGGAGCTGGAATGGATAAGTCTGGCAAATAATAAAAATATATATAGGAAGACCTTTTGATAGCCTGAAGCACGTTGCGCTTCTACATCACCTGATGTCACAGGAATATGACATGTTCATGTGCTTTGAGGTGTGCGTGTGTGTGTGTGTGTGTGTGTGTGTGTGTGTAAGATGTTCTCAATGAATGAAATTCACATGCTCAAGTGCATTTTAAAAGCATATATAGGATTATATACAAACAGCATTCCTGCAGTGTTTCTAACATGCTGTAACTTGACAAATTATTTCCATGTCACTCATGTCAGTCTTGTTATTATTCCTCACTCCCTTCTATGTTTCATGTACGTCCCATGTATACTCTTTTTTTTTCTTTTCTTTTTTTTTAAATCATCTCCTGATCTTGGCGTGCACATGACTAGCTGAGATCAAAGCCATGCTTCAAAGCCCTGGCAGGAAACTGAGAGTAAAGCCCCCCACCCCAATCTCTCTATGCCCCCCCCCACCCCTCTTTCTCTCCCTCTATCCAGCACTCCTCTTTTTTCAGTTCTAGCCTTCCCCTACACTCAATGCAATATCACTATGCAATAAAACACTGAACCTTTCTTTCGCCTTCATTTAATTTATATATAAGCTTTTCTTTATCCGTCTAAGTCTTACCGAATTTGCTGACAGTGGGAGTAAGGAACAATACAGAAACAAAAATAAATACGCCGGCAAATGGAAAGTGGACTTTAAATCTGCTTCTGAGGTTTCAGTAGTCCTTTCAGAGCGTACAAATCCAGTTTAAAGCAGAATCAGATCTGTATTAAATTCATTAGCATTGTTTTTTTTTTTTTTTTTAACGCTGCTGATAGATTTATGGAAGAAAACGATGATGATCCTGGCCAAATACCTCATTTTAAACTCTCACACTCCCACACTACCTGTCACCACTGATGAAGTTGTGTATTATTCAAATTTCATTAAAAAAAAATAGCTCTACCTAGAAGCATGCATTATAAATTAAAGCTAAGTCATACTTTGTACATGCATGCTGTTGACATTTTTCATGATGCAAAAGGGGAGGAAAAGAAACACACACACACACACACACATACACACACACACACACACATGGTTTTGAGCTTTCAGACAGCAAAGGAGCTTAGTGTTTTCTCGTACCAGTTGTGAGCTTCCGTGATCAGAGCGATGGTAGCAACTGTGTCTGCTGATGGTTTTCTCTTTTCCAGTTCTTCTCCAGTGCCACTCTGTTCTCGCTGTTCAAGTCTTGCAGGGTTTGCTTCCATAGTAAAGCGTTAACCGTTTCTGATGATAATTAAGACTGACATTTTGGGATATAATCATGATATACGTAACACTACCGTTAGTTTAATGCTATGAAGTAAATTATAAATAAGGTAAAGGAGTAGTCACACCTTGCCGGATGTCCGAGAGAGAGCAACATATTTTTTTACTGCTTGCATGCGTTTCTTGTCGGTTTCTCATTCTGAGAATGCGTTTCATGTCAGACGAGGTCTGGTCAAATTGGCAGAGAGTTTTGTGCACGATACTTGGAACGGACTCCACGGGGCTAAGGCGTACACTGGTTATACGGTTGTTGTGTGCTTATGTTTTTGTGGTTCCTTATCCTGTACACACACAACCATTCACACTCGCACTCACACATAGGGGCATTTTAGAACAGCCAGGTAGCCTAATGTGCATGTCTTTGGACTGTGGGAGAAAACTGGAGTACCCGGAAGAAACCCATGCAAGCACGGAGAACATGCAAAACTCCACAGATAAACACCATTGCCGAACCCAGGACTCGAACCCGGGACCTTCTTGCTGTGAGGCGGACGTGCTAAGCACTACCACCGTACCACCAAGTGCATATTCAGTGAATGATCACTAACAAGGAGTGTATGGGGACTGAAGAATAACGGATGTGTAACAGGGGTCCACAGGACAAAACTGACGAATTGAGGATAAGTACAGCACAACTACCGTACATGTAACAGGTCTTCATTAGGTTGTACAGTGACGTACATCCTCCAGGGGGTCGTGAGAGCCTAAAGGAGCAACGGAGAGGACTTTCCCCTCTGGAGCATTTCCTTTCAAAAGGTTTCTGTCTGTCGGACGTCCGCTTATTCTCTCCGGCAAGGTGTGACTACTGTCTAAGCAGGATGGGACACTCTAATCTCAGTTTACCTCTGAGCCAGTCACATGCACCACTCAAGTAAAACCCTTGGCACTTGAAAAATGAACATATAGGAACAAAGACATTATTCTTCCTTTATGAGGTACTCTATAATGCATGCAAGTAAATACACACACATTGGACCATAGGTAATAAGTAATACTGCCTGGTACTGAGGCGAGCTGACCTCAAGTCAGTACTCTCCTTCTAAGGAATGTTCCTCCACCTAACAGCTGATGTAAAGGGCTCTCATTGCTGCTGACTCTATAAAGCTCGTGTCAATCATGTTCATTGATCCAAGTTGAAATCAGCATACGTGATACAGCAGACGTATTTTGGCTATGTAATCAAGAATGAAGTAGATGATGCAGCGCATGAGATCCCCTTTTAGCCATTTTGCCCCAAAGGTCAGCTCAACTGACCTCTTTTTTTATCAAGAACAAACAAACAAACAAACAAACCAACGGACAAGATACTCGTAGAGGAACATTTGTACATTCACAAAGGCTTACATGTAGAAAACAGGGCGAAGAGACAGAGTTGGGGGGTGTGGGGGGGGTTGGTGTTGGTGGTGGCTCTATTTAACCAGTCTCCATGGGTGAAGTGCAGTCTTGGAAAACGTAAGGGCTGCATGGATGAAAAGCCACGCCGGTCACCCTTCAACCCCCCTCGATCCCCAACAGTTTTGTTGAACTTTCCGGAGCTGCTTTGCGCCGAAATCCAGGCGCTTTCCGTAAAGTCTTTGTTCTTTGTATGATGAATAATATATACGTGACCATGGCAGGGCTGTGGTCTCGGATTTTCAAAGAGTCGGATATAGAATCACATTATTTGACGAAGAACACCACTCATGTCACTATGCCTTTAACAATTTGGAGGCCCGAGCTCAAGAGAATAAATTAAATAAAAACAATACTCGTATAAAAATAAAATTTAGAAGTAAAAGCCATCCGCTGGATTTAAACCGAGGCATTAAATATCCAATGCTCTCTTTTCTGTTCTTCTGACATTCCACCAGGGAGGGGGAGGAAACATACGAAGAGGTATTGTAGCTGTAGTCCCGTCACATCTTCCAGTCGTGGGTATCAAACCAACGAAGACAAAACAAATACCAAAACAAACATGCATGACGTCTCTAAACACTGCTGGGCCCAGCATAGAGTATTTTCAATGATTTAAAAACTCGAGTCGACTCCTCTTTAACACTGGAAGGCAAAAGTAGATGGACGTGCAGTTTGACGTGTGGAGGTAACCTTTTTAAAGAAATACGGTGACAAGATATCAGAAAATCCTAAGTCATATAAGCTATATTCCATTTCCACTTGAGTTGCAGGAGCAGGCTTTGGATAAAGGATTCAGGGCACAGAGAATTTGTGTTCCATTGTTCTATCCATGTGAGCGTCTCAGCTCTCCAGGGACATTGCAGAGATGAGTTGGTCCACCTTGTAGGCCAGCCTCTGCTTCCTAGCCTGCTCGTCCTGCTCCAATGCTGCAGTGATCTGGAGACACAAATCAATCAGTCATTAACATGTTGGCCATGTCTCAGTGATGTCTCGCGGTCTAATTATATGATTAAACAGCTCTTAATCGCTGACCTAAGGACAGAAATTAAACATCAGACAACAGTCCAGCAAAGCACAGCGGGATTGGGTTAAAGGAGAATATTTGCAAGAAGAAAATATTCTGATGTGTTTCTCTCTTCTGCAATCATATGAAAGAATAAGTACACCCACATTCTCCCTCCCTTATTTGCCGAGCCGTTTAATCCGATAAGGGATGCGGCGAGGCCGGAGCCTGTCTCAGCCGATACTGTTTTGCAGGTACACCCTGGCCAGCTCACCAGACCAACATATATACAACCATTCATGGTCTCACTCACTCACACTTGGGGGCAATTTGGAACAGCCATTTAGCCTAAAGTGCATGTCTTTAGACTGTGGGAGGAAACCAGAGTACCCAGAGGAAACCCACGCAACACGTGGAGTGCATGCAAACCGCAGACAGAAATGCCCTCGCAGAGCCCAGGACTCAAACCCAGGACCGTCTGGATGTGGTGCTAACCACTCTGCCACCGTACTGCCCCAATAAATAATTAACATTTACCTTTATGTGCAGGCGCTGCGTTATGTGCTACCTATTGTAGATGTGTGAGTGGCTGAAATGCACGTCACACTAAACCGACACTGTAAGCTGTGTCTGAGACTAGAAATCCATAAACTACAAGACGTGATAAGACACACAGTAATTTTGTCTGAGCACAGTGATATACGTCAGGGCACTCTCAAAGCAGATGTAGGCCATGGATGGAAACACTGACACACGCCAGCCTGTGGACGCAGTCGGATGAACGGTCTGAGACTTTAATGCATTAATAAGACATTAAAAAGCAAAAGTGTCGGGGTTCTTTTCCCAAGAGAGATCTCTCACAGTTACCCTGTTAGAATAAATATTTCATTAGGGTCGCGCGGAGGGAGGAGCCTATCTCAGCTGACACCGGGCGATGGCAAGATACACCCTGAACAGCTTGCCAGACCATCACAGCGCCAAGACAGGTATTCACATTTACATCCACACCCAGGAGCAATCTGGACTAGCCAGTTAACCTGATGTGTGTGTCTTTGGACTGTCAGAGGAAACCGGAGTACCTGGAGGAAACCCACACAAGCACGGGAATCTCCAAACAGAAACACCCGAGCCCGGGACTTGGTGTTTGCTTATATTATGGTTGATCTGTGTACCTTTGTATTTTCTGTAATCCTGTTGGTTCTTTCTTGCCTTGTTCCTTCACTCTTCTTGCCCCAACTCACTTGACTGAACTCATGAAGGACATGCTGGCTGGTTGATGAGATGAATCATATGTGTTAAGGAAGCAAATTCACTAAGCTGAAAGCCCCAGGCCTCGGAGTGGAATAGATGATACGCATTCAAAGATGCACCACCGCATCCGCATCACAGCCCCCAGCATGTTGATTTACATAAAGAGCTCTCCCCTGTTGCCCTCTCTTCCTTTCTGTCACACATGTGCGTATATCACAAACGCTTCAATCTAAATGCCTTTCGGTGCATAAGCGGGTGCTTATGTGTGGAGCAATCCAGGCTTCGTCAAGCTCATAGAATTTTCTAGATAGCTTGCTGTACTGTATGACTATATTGTTATGACATAAATATTATGTCAATAGCATGTCCACAAGGTGATGCGGTGGTGTATTGGTTAAGACGTCTGCCTCACAGCAAGAAGGTCCTGGGTTCGAATCTCAGGCTCAGGCATTTCTGTGTGGAGGTACTCCGGTTTTCTCCCAGTTCGCATGTTAATCTTGTAAGGGTTCTCTAGGTTTCCTCCAACAGTTCAAAGACATGTGCATCAGGCTAACTGGCTGTTCCAAATTGCCCCTAGGTGTGAGTGTGAGTGTGAATGGTTCGACAAAAGAAGAAGATGATGGTGATGATGATAGCACGCCTCACAGCAAGAGTGCCCTGGGTTCGAGTGCCGGGCTCGACTCGGGGGTTTCTGTGAGAAGTTCCCACGTTCTACCCGACCTTGAGCGGGTTTCCTCTCACAGTCCGAAGTCATCAGACACATCAGGCTAATTTGCTGTTCCAGATTGCCTCTAGATGTGAAGGTCAGTGCAAATAGTTTTGTGTGTGTTGATGGCCTGGTGAGCTGTTCAGGGCCTCCCCATGACCCTAATAGTAGGATTAAGCAACTCAGCAGTTGAGTGGGTGAGGGAGTGAGTGAGTGAGTGAGTAATTTAGTCTTTGCTAATTCCCACCAATCAAGTACCGCCTCCCAAAGGGCACTATCTGACCATTGAGCATGAGCCCACAGATGTCCATGATTGCCTGTTGATCCCTTTGAGTGACAGGTAGGTGAGCGCATGCCACCCCCTTTCCCCCAAGAGTTTGACCAATTATCTTTCTTGGACTCCCGGCTGCAGATGACCATGTACACCATTCGGACTTGTGATTCTCAGGGTTGACACTCGATGTGCCACTCGTTTTTAAGATTTTTAAGAACTTTGGATCTCGATGTATGAGCAAAAGAGGGCGTGTTCTCCCAGTGCTTGCATGGATACTCCAGTTTCTTTCCACAATCCAAAGACATGCACATCAGGCATACTGGCTGTTCCAAACTGCCCCAGGTGTAGGTGTGAGTGTGAATGGTTGTGTGTATGTGTTGGCCCTGCGATGGTCTGGTGAGCTGTTTACAGTGTACCCTGCCTTCGTCCTGAACAGGCTGAGATCGGCTTTAGCGTCCCTGCCACTCTAGTAGGATTAAGCAGTTAGGCAAATGAATGAATTAAAGAATGTATGAGGTAGAGAGAGAATATATAAAACAGAGTGATGCCACGACATTCAAAGCGGCATAATGCAAAGATCAGACGCCAGAGCTGCGCCGCAATTAAGCGTGAACATCATCTTCAAGGGTAGCACATTGAGTCGGGGAGCCTGATGTGACTATGTATAATCTTCATCATAACTCTATTCATCCTCTCTGTTTGCTCTCTAGCTCTTCCTGAGTGTGTGTGGGAAGGTGGTGGAGGGTTGGGGGGAAGCTCACCTCTTCACTGTACTTGCTGACGTACGAGTAGATCTCATTCAGAGCACTCAGCATGTTAAACTCATGGGAGTGGAGCCGTGCCTGCTCAGCCAAGTATGCGTTCATGTCCTGGTCACTGATCGCAGGCAGTCTGCTTATATCTGCGTAATATCTGAGGACATAAAAGTTACAGTGATGGCGATAAGCAGATCTGAGTTTTCTCTTCTTACATGCACCGTGACATTTGTCCCATATATTACTGCTAATACTTCAAGGATTATCTTAAAAATGAAATAATAAATGATCACTTTTTTTTTTTGGCTACAATACTGTCAAGTATATACCTTCTGCGTGGCCTGCACATTGGCACTTCTGATGCTTCGTAGAGGATTTTATCTGCATTATTAGACAACATTCACATTTGAAGAACTTCTACAGAGCCCTGCGATGGTACAGGTTGCACCCCACATTCTCCCCGTGAACTTAGTAGGATTAAGCAGTTTAGCAGATGGATGGATGGAACTTCTACAGAACTTCTGCAGAGGAACTTAGAGGGTTTTTTTATTTGCGAAGGATTTAAACGGGATCCGCGGACAACAATCGTAATTAAAGTAGACCACAGGGGTCCAGACGCTCCCGCCGAAAGGACCATTCCATAATAAGCCAACATAGTACAAGCGTAGCAAGTTTGAAAGCCACAGCTTCAGCGCACAGCAAGTAAATGTCTGGAAACGGTTTTGCCTCTGTGACCTTGAAAAGTAGGTCAAGGTCACTCAGCCTAGCACGCATAGTAGTGAGCTAGTATACCAAGTTTCAAAGCCCCAGCTTCAGTGTGTGGCAAGTAAATGTCCGGAAATTATAGTGTGACGGACAGACAGACAAATGGACAGATAGAACCCATTCCTATAGCTCCCGAGCCACTTTGTGAGAGAAGGAACCGCAAAGGACATGTGGAGCATGTGCGGATGATTTCAAATGGATTCACAGGGGATGTTGGACTTCCAGAGGCTCCATGGGAGCTTTGGAGATACTGTATATATTTGGTAAGTGACAGTATTGTAAATGTTCTGCTGCTGTACATGGTCCTAGGTAGACACTCTGAACACCTGCCTTCTTAAAACCGAGTTCAGCTCCCTCTGCTCATTCCAGTCTCATTTCCATTACCCTCACAGTGCATGAAAAGTGGGACTTTTTGGTAAATTATCATTATCAAGTACAGCGTTAATGACTGTTCACAGGAATATCTGGGCAGCACAGAAAACTACCAAGAACTGCTCGGCATTGATGTGGAGTTTAAATTTCTAGCCTGTGTGCCAACTTTGGCACTTAACCCCCAGCCCCAAGGTCTCGGAGAGGTTTTACTGTGTCACTGAGAATGCTTTGAGCTACACAAATGCAAATGAGGATAGTAGGAGGATTATGACTCAGCACAGCACAGAGGTTACACCTTTTTCTCAAAGGTATAAATACTTCAGACTATAATTATACTATAATTATAGACTCATTAAGTGCAGCTTGTATAGATTTGCCTTATGTGAGTCGATGTGCTATGATGGATTACCTTGTACGCCACCACGAACAATATTAGTATAAAAATACACAAAAATTTACAAATTTTTTTTTTATTACGTTTTTCTTGCTACACATCTTATTGTGGGATGTCCCCGCGAGGGTGTCCCTCTCCTTCTCTGTAACACTGTCCCTCCCTGACTTTTGTACATGTAAGTGGTATCTCAGTAACCACGTATGATAATTTGATGCAGCGTTCCATGAAAGGTCTTTAGACAGACCTTTAGAAAAAGTGGACTGGGCTACTGTGGTAACCATGGTTGCTATGAAAACCTTTTTAATATCGCTACATCTACATATGATAGACAGTTGATGTTTGGTTCATAATATAGTCTTTGGACAGGCTTTTGCACAAAGTTGATCTGGTTGCTAGGGTAAACAATGGTTGCTAGGACGACAGTTTTTATTGAATATCTTTACAACTACTTTAGATAAAGATGTGGTGTTTGGCTCATATGAAAAGTCTTTGGACAGGCTTTCACAGAGAGTTGATCTGGTTGCTAGGGTAAACAATGGTTGCTAGGGAGACCATTTTTATTGAATATCTTCACAACCACTTTTGATAAAGATGTGGTGTTTGGCTCATATGAAAAGTCTTTGGACAGGCTTTCACACATCGTTGATCTGGTTGCTAGTGTAAACAATGGTTGCTAGGAAAACAGTCTTTATTGAATATCTTCACATCTTCAGTTTGTTTTTCTGTGAATGAGTGATAAATACATTTTGTTTTGTTTTTTTTCCACCTGTAGATCCTTTTACACTGCTTCTAGTTTAGGCTTTGACTACATCTGGATTTTTCTTGTGTTCATTCGTGACCATGCCTACTGTAAAAAGCATGGCAGAAATCTCACCTACATATTAGATTGGAGGAATGCAGATGTGTCTAAAGTGCATCTTACCTTTCCACCCAGTTCTTGTAGTTCGGGATGTCTTTAGCATAGAGCAGCTTATTAGACGGAGAGTCTTTTCCCAGCCTGTGTTCTGAGGTGGAACACGAGTCCATGAAAGTCTGGGCCACCACAGATAAACAAGCGTCTGTGATGCTGCTCTTGTGAATGTCAAATACAAACTGAGGGTTCTTAATCACGTTTACCCAGAATCGCAGTGGAAGGCTGTAGGGAATAAAAATAAATAACAGACAGATCAAATAGTCAAACGTGAACTTTGCATCTCAAGCATGCAGCCTCTACATGACAAGCAGTTATGTCCACATACATATGTTTGGAACAATCTTGTTCTGTCCTTACCAGTTACTTTTCCAAGTGTGGCGAACATCCATGTCATGGATGCCATGCTTGTCGGCTTGCTCGTCCAGGAAGTCAAACATGTATTTGATAGCTAAAGGCAAGGCACTACCTCTGTGGACTGTGCTGAAGAGAGTCTCAAAGAGATCGTCCACAAACTTCTGCAGTGTACCCTAAGTTACACAGAGAGAGAGAGAGAGAGAGAGAAAGTTAGGGAGGGAGAACTAGGGAGATTAGCATGTCTGCCTCACAGCAAGAAGGTCCTGGGTTCGAGTCCCGGGCTTGGTGAGGGCGTTTCTGTGTGGAGTTTGCATGTTCTCCGCATGGTTGTGTGGGTTTTTTCCGGGCACTCCAGTCTCCTCCCACAGTCCGACAACATGCACATTAGGCTTTTCCCGAGGTTGGAGTATGAATGGCTGTGTGTGTCTGTGAGTGTTGGCCCTTACAATGTACCCTGCCTTCACCCGGAGTCGGCTGAGATAGGCTCCAGCCTTCTTGTGACCCTGGTAAGATAAAGTGCTTCAGAAAAGAAATAAATGAATTATGGCAAATAATTAATCAAGCTAAAGACAAATTAAAAAATGAAATGTCAAATCAATGTGACTTTTGCTGTTGCCTTTCGGAGACAAGTTCAGAAATGTGCAGCTTCGCCTTGGCAAGTGCCACTCTCCTATCATTTTCGCAACAAAGTCTGTTCCTTTTCTTCGTTTTTATGTCTACCATCCTTGAAAAGGGCTGCTCACAAAGATACGTTGTAACAAAACGGTATGAAAATCTCAAGGGCTTTCTTAGCAATAAGAGGGTACGCTAATGTTTTAGTGACAACAAAACATTGAAGGGATTGAAATATTATGAAGGAAATGACAAATGAAATACAATTATGACAGTCACAAGTCGACTACTGAGTGTACCAAGTTCCCTGAAGCACAGATATCAAGGCCAAGCAATGTGACATCATTAGCTGCAGCCAATGATGGCCAAGCGGAGCGTGACGTCATGAATCATGCGAGGGGGGTGAATGAAATGAACACAGTGTCACCGAACCCGAGACTGACTTACCAATCCTCTGGGGTTCGATCGAACCCAGGCTAAGAACCACTGATCTAAGCGGAGACATAATGCCCACTAGGGGGACACATTTTATTATAACTATGCTGAGTTATAATAATCTCTTCATGCCTGCCTGAGGTACCTTGTACTCTAGGACTGCCCCACTAGCTAAGACATGCTTTTATAATCTAGTCACCTTAGTAGCTAGTAGGCGGGTGAGGTAGATCTCAGACACCATCTTGCTGCCACGGTCGCCCTCCTTCTGGTCTCCGTGTTCATGGTTCTTGACCAAGTGCCACACTTTTACTCCACTCTCCAAGTCTGGAGTGATCATAGGAGCACGGGAGCGAAGGCTGTCTGGACTTCCTGTGTAGCGGAATGAAGAATCTGTAGAAAGACAACAGTTAATAGTGCATGGCAACAAGCATGTAGGGAAATGTACACAAACATCCATACACATATATATGAGATGCACTTGGTTGTATAAGATCTGCTTTTAAATATGAAACAAAAGAGCATGTCAGGATGGACTGATCAATATCAGTGGGAGGAGTTGCCGTGTCTCTAGAGGACTGGTCTCTGATTGAATAGTGTCTTAATCTTATACATCTGGATCCTCTGAATTTATCATTCTTCTGACTGCTTTAAGGATCTGTGACCATTTTGTCTAATCAGTGTACTGGAAAACCTAAAAAGATTAAACTTACAGTTGTGTTCAAAATTATTCAACCCCCAACGCTGTAAAGGGCTTTAGGGACTATAGTGTACATTTGGAATT
>JAOUQZ010000017.1:19930628-19940887 GCA_028564935.1 Neosilurus hyrtlii
TCCAAATGTACACTATAGTCCCTAAAGCCCTTTACAGCATTGGGGGTTGAATAATTTTGAACACAACTGTACATGTCGCCACTTCTCACAATTACAATTTTCCTTTTTCCGCCCACAATGATAGCAATATCTCTGGACCATTAACTTATTCTCAATATTCCTTATTGCCTCCGCCAGGAGGTTAACAAGTAACCACTAAACCAATAAAATTTAAAAGTGATCTATTCAGGAGATCATGTTGAAAAAAGTGCCCAAACTCCCCCAAAAATGCCTATTTTCTTTAATATGTGCTAAAATGAGACACCCACTATTGAAGCACATTTTATTATAACTATGCCAAGTTATAATAATCCATTTTTGTCTGGCGGAGGTACCCTACACTCTATAAGTGCTCCTCGAGTTTTGTATAATACTGGCTTCTTTATCTAGCCTATATTGAAAAGAAGACATAAGTAGACACCACAACAAAGCGAATTTCTCAATGACATTGAAGCTTTAGTGCAAGTTTGTGAAGTTTGCAGTCAAAGGACAAGAACCTAAGGATTTGTAAATGAGTGGTAGTGTGTGTGTGTGTGCGTGTGTGTGTGCATGTGTGTGTGTAATTTTTGATCCATCTCATGCCACTTCATGCACAACCTCTTAACTATTCCCAGCATTCCTCCGTCTGGCACGGACCAGTCAAGGTCATGTGAGATATGTGCTATTTTGGGCGAAGGGAGCTGTCATGCTAAATTCAGGTGAAATGCTAAGTGCTGAGCATTAAATTGATATGAATCAATCAATGGATGACGAGCTGCAGCTGTGCCACACTGTGATTGATGGGCACTGCGGCTGTTAAAATGGTTCCCTGTGCACCACACACACACACACACACACACACACACACAGAATCCAAAAAGTGCTTCGCCTCGTCGTAGTTAATTTAAGACGTTCTTTTTTAAATAAAATATTCAACAAGCTTTTTTTTGTAATATAAATTGTTGATGCCTCATTTTACTACTGAATACCGAAAACATAACAATATAAGGCAGCCATAGTCTAAAGGTTAGCAGGTTTACGACCGGAAGGTTGCTGGTTCAATTCCCTTCCTCTACCTTCAGAGCTGAAGTGCCCTTGAGCAAGGCACTTAATCTCCGAGACCACGATGTGGCTGCCCACTGCTCCGTGTGTGTCTGTGCTCCCTTTGGATAGGTTAAAAGTGAAATAGAATTTTCCTTGTGGGACTAATACAGTATATCAAGATAAATAAATAAATAAACAAAGTACGAACAACACAAATACTGGTTGTTATTCAAAACTTCCAGGAACCTTACATGAAACAAGGGCTGATTGCGTTTCTAACCAGCTCCCTTTAAAACTTTTTGTAAATGTCACTCTGTCTGTAAACAGTGGGGTAAGATAATTACATCCACCACTTACTAAATAATCTCATTCCTGGGCTTCAATTAAGTGAAGTCTTTTATGTCTTGACTTGTAAGGACAGATTTTCACACACATGCAGTGAGCTCAAGGTGGGTGACATATTTGAGCAAAGCTGTCTGTGTTGCTAGGTGACAATTCAGGCTCTAATATTTGGCCGTGCATCTTTTGTGGCTTTTTTCTCTGTGTGAAGTTATCATTTGCAGCGCATAATTAGCAATCACAAAGGCTTGCAGCTCTGTGCTGGAAAACAAGAAAGGACCAGATGGGGGGCCCTGAGGCACTCCCTTCGATTTGTGCAAAGTGTGGGGTGCTAATGCATGTGAGTGTGTGTTTGTGTGTGTGTGTATGGGTGTGTGTGTGTGCACGCCCAATACGGATGGAATCCAAATTCAGTAGAGGTAATAGCATTATTGGGATTTCTGTAAATGCTATCAATTGTCACTTGTATGCTCTCACTCTCTCTCTCTCTCTCTCTCTCTCTCACTTTATCTGCCTGTAGCCTCCCCAGGGCTTCCTCTAGGCTGTAAAGCAAACTGCAGTATACTCGGTAGTAAACACTGGCACCAGAACCATCATTTAAAATTCCACTCAAGCAGACATGGGCTCATAGCAGTTTTGTTGTCCATATTACAAAATTGTGTATCAGATACGTTTTACTGAATTTTGGGGATGGAGGTAGGGGATTAAGGAAATACCTTTTTTGAACACTCAAACATGTCAAAGTTTAAATTTGAGATTAAATATTTAAATCTTATCAGTAAGTGAATTGTCCTGTTTCTAGTTTTTTTGTGGTTCAAGCCACACCAGTGATAATTTTCATTCTTACTAATTTTCTGGCAGGTGATTTGTTGTATTGTCCATTAAGAACTTCCTACTTTTTCTATTTGGGGTTTGGCCCATATTCTTTTGCCCAGAACTGTATATGTGTCAATGTCACTTCCTGATTGACTGACAAAAGTGCATTTCCATGGTACCTGCGATGCATTTGAAGTGAATCTAACTGTCCTCCTGCATTTGCCAATCTGTGTAATATTACAGCATGTTATGGTAGTCACAGGCGCCTTTCGTTCAGTTTCCCGATCTTTGTTTTGCTCCTGGGTCCCTAACTCATTTGCTGGACCACTTAATCCTACTAGGGTCACGGGAAGGGTGGTGCCTACCTCAGATGACATTGAGCAGATTGAACAGCTCGCCGGTCCGAAACCATTCACACACACACACACACACACTCTCACACCTAGGGGCATTCTGGAGCAGCCAGTACGCCTAATGTGCATGTATTTGGACTGCAAACTCCACATAGAAATTCCTGAGTCCAGGGTCCAACCCAAGTACCTTCTTGCTGTGAGGTGGACATACTAAGCATTACGCCACCATGCAACGCTTAAATGGTCTTACTGGAATGTGACCAGTTTATGGAAAATGATGATGATAACAGCATGCAATCATTGTAGTACACATTCAGCATGGTGATATAATAACTATGAAACTATTTCTGCATCAGTGTGGCACTCATTAATATTTAGATCCTGGTTACAGCCCCTTCTTGTGAATACACTAAACTGATGTCAGATGGATAAGTTTCACAATGCATAAATCTGGCACCCCTAGCCTGATAATGGTATCTCCTCAATGTGCATCGCTCCAGGGTAAAAATCGTAAACACTCACCGTATCTGCTAATGGATGTGCGGGAAATGCTGGCAGTGGGAGGAATGTTGTAGGAGGAGGTCTGCTTCGGAACCAGCGCCACTACCGAGCGGTCTGACACCTGCACAAAGAGAGAATGGCCAGGTACTGTAGAGCGTAAAGGAGCATTTTCAGTTGCTTAATGAAGCATAAAGAAAATAATAGCAAAACCATTGATACATGATATTAGAAAGAAACTAGTGAACGCAAAGATAAGCTTCACAATTTCATTCGCCACTTGCGGCACTTCTATTCAAGAGTCGAGAGCCATTTCACGGTCACTGACTCCACAGACTGTCAGTGCAGTGTGATGCAATTAGGGGAGTAGTGAGGCAAATAGTTTATCTGCTGATAAAACAAGTGAATGTTCCCTGCATACATTCCAGCAGTTCTGAAAGAACTGAAGCCCAGTTAAACCCAGCACACACTCGCTGAGAGATCTCTTCATCTACACTGAATGTTCTCCATGACCTTCAGCGGGACAACGGACTTTCTACTTTACTTAAAGGCCCCAATTCACCAGTGAATATCCTGTCTGTGTTTTATCTTCCATTATCAGTACATTCTGGATGAACATAAAGGTTTCCTGGTGAAATAACTGAAATAAAATAATAATTATTAATAATAATAAGACCCCGTGACCAGAGAAACGATCTTGCGCATGCGTGATAACTTGGCAGTGCAACACCGATTCGTAGAAAGTAGAAAAGTCCGAGATCAAGTGTTACGAAACAGAAGAAGGGATATCATTTCAAGAGAAACACAAAAGATGCTGATGTTACTAATATCATGGTGCCCCATGCAGGAATCATTAACACTCGTGAACAGGAGTAAACAAGTGGTTTCAGAAAGGTACTGTGGTCAATTCCATTTTATTTGTTATTTAAGAGATAGCACTGTATTTCATCTTTATTAAATATATCTGGGAAGGCAATTGGCTTACTCCTATTACCGTTGCAGGGAGGCTGAAACCTATCTCAGTTGAAGGTGGGGTACACACTGAACAGCTTGCCATAACATTGCAGGGCCAACATACACACTATCACAATCATCCACACATTCACACCTAGGGGCAATCTGGAACAGCCAATTAGCCTAATGTACATGTCTTTGTACTAGTAAAGAAAGAGTAAGTAAAGAGTATAGAAATCAGAATACCCGGAGAAGAAGAACATGTAAACTTTACACAGAAATGCCATCGCTGGACCCGGGACTCAAACCCAGGACCTTCTTGATGTGAAGCAGATGTGCTAACCACTACGCTACAGTGCCACCCTTGAATGAGCACTTTTAAGCACTATTTGGGAAGACTTGTACATTACACCTAATGTACAAATCTTCCCAAATAGTGCTTAAAGGTGCATGCTCATATATTTCTCAAAAAGTTAATAACAAATTTGGATGAAATTCTTTTCTACAGTATGGTGAGGTACAAGTAAAAATCCATTAAAATTTGGAGATCCATGCATGGGATCATGTTGAAAAAAATGAAAATGAAAATGCCCATTTTATGCTAGGCGCCAAAATGTTCATCAGACGTCCAATAGGGGGAGACATTTCATTAAAACTTTGCCAAGTTATAACAATTGATTTTTGCTTGGCAGAGGTACCTTGCACTCTAAGAGCCCCTCTAATTTATTTATTAAATAAGATTATTAAATTAATGAATAAGAGTTTCATGCAGAATGAGGTATCTCAAGCCTTCAAAATTTGCTGTCAAAACTAAAGTTGTGTGATGTGTCTTCTTTATTGGAATTCTTCCCTCTCAGGAGACCATGGAACTTGAGCACTTGGTTCAGGTCAGTTCAGGAAGCGCTGACAGAGCAGCATGTGGTGTATCTGTGAAGTCCCACATGGGACTGCCAGCTTCACTTACAGACTAGTCTTGAAGGTGCTGATACTGTCTGTGATGCCTTTGTACTCAACTTTCTGCTGCTTCTTGGTTTGACACATTTGGTGAATCAGCGACAACCCCTGACAAAGATTATGGAATCACCCACCCAAAGATATCATTGCTCTTTCTTGAGCCTGGATTTTTTGAGGCACGGACTTCATTAATCACAAACACACTTCGCTAGCAAGCTTGTTCCAGCTTTTTCAAATTGCAGTGAACAGCTGTGAAGATTGTCATGTACCCACCTTCTTTAATTAACACCATAAATTCGTACTCACTCATTTGCTGAACTGCTTAATCTTCCTAGGATTGTGGAAAGGCTGCAGCCTATCCGAGTCAACACTGGGCGAAGGCGGGTACACCCTGAACAGCTTGTCAGTCCGTTGCAATAAAACCCACACACAACCGTTCACACTCACATCTAGGGGCAATTTGGAACAGCCATTTAGCCTAATGTGCAAGTCTTTGGACTGTGGAAGAAAACCTGAGTATTCGGAGGAAACTCACGCAATAACACTCTACGACATGGCAAGCAAACAGTCCAGATCTCAATGCAACTGAAAATTGTGCTTGCGTAGATTTCCTTTGGGTACTCCAGTTTTCTCCAACAGTCCAAAAACATGCACATTAGGCTTATTTTCTGTTTCAAATTGCCCCTAGGAGTAAGTGTGAGTGTGAATGGTTGTGTGTGTGTTGGCCCTGCGATGGTGTGGTGAACTGTTCAGGGTGTACCCCTGCCTTTGCCCAGTATCGATTGAAATGTCCACTTTTATCCAGTGTCTCTGTAACCCTTCAGGATTAAGCAGTTTGAGTAACGGAGAGTGAGTGAGAGTGCTAATATGCCTTAGCATTTATTTCAAATGGGTTTACAAATGTTAGCTAACTGTTATATATACAATGATATATAAACTGGAACCTGATAAACAGAGTTAAGGATAGAAAGATAAAGGACAGGAGCTTGTTGTAAGGCTTGTAAATGCTAGGGCTGATCATGAAACTGCAGAATTTGCCTGATTTCTGCTTCAAACTGACATTAAAATTAATTCAGGTTTTACCCTTCAACCTCTCATTCTGCTACAGTTTGTTTCCATGCTCTAATTTGAACATTGCCTTCGCAAATGTACAGCTTTGCTGTAAATCCCCTGGCTGTGTGCTTCTTTCATCTCCTCTCCCCTCTCCATCTCCATCTCCACCCACTCACAACGCTTACCTCAGTAAGGTCATTTCTGCGCTCTCCTCTACGGATGCCTACAGTGCTCCCTGCATTGTCCTTAATGACAAACGGTTAGGCATGGATTACTCGTTCAGGAGTACTATTTCGGACGAATGGAATCTGATTTCAAGAACGAAGTCTGAAAGCTCTTGAAATAAGGAGCTTTAAACACTGAGCTAACATTCTTATACTGAGATCACGGATTGAAAGAGTAAAGCAGAAAGGAAACGTAGACCACTCTGTGTGTGTGTGTGTGTGTGTGTGTGTGTGTGTGTGTGTGTGTGTGTGTGTGTGGGTGTGGGTGTGGGTGCGTGTGAGATCCAAGTTTTTCATCACTGTGGGGACCTATATCTATTTACACAGTCACATTATGGGGACTTGTCTTCCTGATAGGGACAAAATGCAAGTCTCCATAACAAAAATCTAATTAATAACTTTATAAATTAACTAACTAACTTATGACTTTATTCATTTTTTAAGCTGCTTAATCCTAATTAGGGTCACAGAGAGGCTGACGCCCATCTCAGCCAACTCCTGGCGAGGGCGAGGTACACCCTGGACAGCTCGCCAGGCCATCGCAGAGGCAACACTCACACAACCATTCACACTCACTCTCACACCTAGGGTGATTTGAAACAGCCAATCAGCTTACTGTGCATGTTTTTGGACTGTGGGAGAAAACCAGAGTACCCTGGAGGAAACCCACATAAGCTTGGGGAGGACAGGCAAACTCCACACAGAAATGCTTCAGACCAGGATTCGGACCCGAGACTTTCTCACTGTGAGGCGGCCATGCTAACCACTGCACCACCCTGCAGCCTGGCTGCGGCGCCACTTTAAAGATGAGGATGACTCAGTAACTGACTCGTTCCAGAAGGTGGCAGTATCATGCAGTAAAGTAAAAAGTTACACCTAAGACAAAGACTAACACTGAGCTACAATGTCCATTTCAAAAAAGTGTGGAGAGCCACAATATATGAGCACGCTTGGGGCATGATCGCGGTATTAAAAGGACGGCACATCAATGTCTGTTACGCTCTGTTAAGTTCTGTTAAAGTCGTTTGTCACGATCATCACGATTCCACCAAGTTCACTCAAGATTGTCACGATTCGATCCCATGTCCCCACGCTCACCAAATTTTTCGCAAATCTTGAGATTGTGACCCCAGTGTAAACCCAGCGTAAGGTAAGGGTTCGGGTTAGGGTTAGGGTTAGGGTAAGGTAAGTAGTGGTTAAAGGTAGGCTAAGTCTACAGGAAAAGAATGTAAGTCTATGGATTGTCTCCAGAATTTATTAAAACAAGAATCTGTGTGTGTGTGTGTGTGTGTGTGTGTGTGTGTGTGTGTGTTTGTGTGTGTGTGTGTGTGTGTGAGACCCAGGTAGTCATCATGTTGTGGGGACCTAAATCTACTTACACAATCACATTATGGAAACTTGATTTCCTCCTCGTGGGGACAAAATGTAAGTTCTACTAAACATAAATCAAATGAATAATAATTTTATTAAAATAAATAAATGAAAATTTGTTGCGCCTTTACACCCGAGCCTACTGGCTCATCAGGCCAGAGCTTATCCCCGGTTTCCATAGCATGCAGCAACTAGAAGTTCAACTCTTCCTGGATAGGACCCTAATCCATTGCAGGTTACCGTCCCAGGATGCCCATTTATACTGCTGGGTGGGCAGAGGGTAAGACTAGGAAGGACAGTTGTGGTTAAGACCTTGCCAAGGGGTCCAAACAGGGATTCGAACCCATGACCTACCGACCATGAGCCCAGCAGCCTAACCACCAGCCCCACAAACAAACAAACAAACAAATACATACATACACACACACACACACACAAACAAACAAATAAATAAGTGAAGGAATAAATAAATAAATAAATAATTGTTAAGATTAGAGTTAGGATTATGTAAGAAAGAGAGAGAGAGAGAGAGAGAGAGAGAGAATGAGCCTAAGACAGCCAAAGTTAGAGAAAGTCCATTTCACAAAAGGAATAACTGGTCTCTCTCATCTTGGAAACAAACTCCATAATCTCTTCTCTTTCGCTGTCTGAGTGTTAAGACTGCCTGTAGACAAAGTGTCCTCCACTCTTCCTCCCCATGACGATTAGCCAGTGTCCGGTTCAGGGCTGAATCCTACCTCACATGGAGCTAATGGCCTGACTGGAGAGACACTTGAAAGAGGAGGGGGAGACTGTAAAAGACATCGTGTCCGAGTCGACACTCTGCTTATCAAACCCTCAAAAACGGTAACCTTTCTTTCTTACTCCTACTCCTCACTCTCCATGCTCCCATTTGCTCCATTTCATCTATTCCTGGCTTCCATCCTCCATACCAGAAAGGGCTCCATTAGCAGCAACTTTCACCTCTCTCTCGCTCTCTCTCTCTCTCTCTCTCTCTTTCTCGAATAAGATAAACAAATGCTTAAATGCAGTCCAAATTTATAAGCCCCCTGAAATGTTGAATGCTGACATTTTGGACAATTTCAATAGTGTGAAACAACCATTAAATTGCAAATGCTAAAATAGTTTATCATTCTAGCATTTGCAATTTAGCAGATGTCATGTAGAGGCATTAAGATTCTGCTTCGTTTATTTCTCCGGCTGCATAATCAAGTTCTTTTGTTAAATTGCACAGACAGAAATGGCTTTTCTGACAGTGTCACAGTGTTCACTCTAAAAATAAGTAAACTGGCAGGGGTGGCACGGTAGCGTAATGGTTAGCATCAGTCTGACAGAAAGATGGTCTTGGGTTCGAGTCCCGGACTCGGTGAGGGCGTTTCTGTGTGGAGTCTGCATGTTGTCCCCATGCTTGCCTAAAACCTAGGGGCAATTTGGAACATTCAGTTAGCCTAATGTGCATGCGTTTGGATTGTGGAAGGAAACTGGAGTTCCTGGAGGAAACCCATGCAAGCACGAGAACAGGGGGAACATGCAAACTCCACATAGAAATGCCCTTGCCGAGCCTGAGAATCAAACCAACTTCTTTCTAGAGGACGTGCTAACTGCTATGCCACCATGCTGCCCCCTAAAGACATGCCTATAAGGCTAACTGGCTGTTCCAAATTGCCACTGAGTGTGAGTGTGAAGGGTTGTGTGTGTTTTGGCCCTGTGATGGATTGGTGAGTTGTTCAGAGTGTACCCTGTCTACAGCCAGTGTCGGCGCAAGCCCTTCCCGCAACCCTAGAAGGATTAAGTGGTTCGGCAAAATGAGTGTAGTCGAACCAACTGGTTGGGGAGGGTGTGGGATGGTGGGGTTTAAATCTTTAGTTGGCCCATTATTCCCTATTCCAGCATCTTAAACACTAGGTGTTATTTTTTTCTGCCTAGACCTCAAATCTAAGCATAATGTAGTCTAAGCATGATTTTAAATTGCTGAGGTTTGCAAATGTGGCCTTTTCTACATCCCTCCAAAGTCAAACTTTTCTTCAAAGGAGTTTTAAACAATAACAACAAAAACAAAAGCTAAATCCCCATCGCCACTCAATTCTCTGCTCTTATACGTCCTGTGTGCATATGTGCCTGAGTTTTTCATAAAGCAGGAGGAAGTGTATGGAATGTCTAAATGGAGATAGATGGCAGATGATTGAAGGAAGGTGGATTTGCCCTTGAGAGATAATCCTGGTTGGGGAAAGCTGTCTGATAGTGGCTGGGTGGAAGTGATAAAGGCCAACGTTCGGTGAGATAAGGCCTCAATCAAACACAAAAAGCCAAGCCTTTTCCAATATCTTTGATCCCCATGGCCTTTCACTGATGGGCATCAGCAAAGACTCCCTGAGCGGGCAGAGCATTAACTCAAAGGCCACCTTCAAGCAAACAGGAAACTAAACTGTCACTGCTCTGATCAGGTTTCATCTCATCCTCATCTGCTGCAGGATTACCTCATAATTACTGGAAAAATTACATCAAGCCAATTTAAGACAACAAGGCTAATGTTATGCCTGACTAAGCATATCACAACTATAATAATAATAATAATAATAATAATAATAATAATAATAAGAATAATAATAATAATAATAATAATAATAATAATAAT